>JANHFX010008899.1:13574-29182 GCA_027560015.1 Chloroceryle amazona
GGGGGGGGGATTTTGTGTGGTTGTTTTTTATGTTAATTCATCTGCTAGTGCTTAATTAAAGCTGTAACTACTTAAGCACTTTCTTCAGAGTGTACTAAGTGTATTTAACAAGCCTAATGCTCTGTGGTGGCTGAATGTACCTGCTCCCACTGTATGTTTTGTTCACAAAAGCATCCTAGAGGAAAATTTTGCCAGGAAATAGTTCTCCTTCCAGCTGTAATTGAATGGGCTTGAACAAGAAGCTGAGACAGCTGGGTCCTGTTTTGGTCTTGATTTGTAGGGACCCAAGGGATTGGGAGAGTGGGAAAGGGCTCCTGTGCCAGTTGAGTGAGTTCAAATGAGGAAAAGAGAGCTTTGCTCCCTCGGCTGCTCTGCATTTCAACTATTAATACAGCAATAAAGCCTATTCAGAGAGTTCTGTGTTCTTTGTGTTTTTTTGAAAGAAGGCTTGTGTGCCTAGCTATTGTGTCTTTTTTGAAATTTGATGTCTTATCACATGAAGCAGAATTTTCCAGGTCAACCACCCAACTTTAATCATGAGATCTTGTAGACTGCAGGAAGGAAGCTGAGAAGTCCTCACAATAACCAAAGAATAACATCCTATTGGAAGTGTTCTTTCATGGGGTCATTCACATTATAATTAAGAGCCCCCTAGAAACAAGTTAAGGCATTTGGACGTCAATCTTGAGTAACTTTGAGTAGAAGTCCTTGATGTAGTTGTATTTAAAATTAATTTTCTGTGGTCTTTAGGTATAACAGGTGCTTTTTCCTTCGTCCTTTTAAGTGTTGCTCAGTTATGAACATATACTTCAGATCACTGTAGGATGGTCAAATTTTTCCTTTCAAAGGGAACTCTAAATCAAATTTTTGTAGGTTGCATTGCAAACAGTAACTGTTTGGTTAAAATTTGTATTTGCCTCCAGCTGAAGTGTTGTTGCAAAAGTAAATGGCTATTTCTCCTAACTGAGAAAGAGTTAGGAGCCGTTTTAACAAATTGGTGCTTAAATTCTCTTGTCCATATCCAGCTAATCTGATTGCCGAATGAAATAGTTTCTTTTTTCCCCATAGCTTCTTTTCTGTGCTCAAGCTCTGCTTTCACAGTGATCGATCACTTATAATAAGTTAAGAGTGAGAAGTATGCAGAGATTTGTGGAGGAACTGCCTATTTTTAAAAAATAGGGGAAAAAATTCTACAAAGAAGAGATCATGTCAAAAGAAAATTGCTCATCTATGCTACGTTATAAACCAGAAGATGCTGTACAGATTCATCCTAGCAGTACATCTTACTACAGTTAGGGCGGAACAGCTCTGTCCTGTGGTAGATAGATCACTTGTACTCTGTTTTCCCTGGGTATTACTACATAATTGCCTGCAGTGTAGACAGAGTCTTAGTTTAGACACACAGGTACAAAAAGCTAAATTCTCTTTCATTTAGATGCTGACTGTTGAATACCTGAGGTACACAGACAGCTGAATGTACCCATCAAGTTGAATTTCTAGCAGCTCCTGGCTTTTCTTGCATGACAGTGTACCTCCATGGCTAGTGTTTGTCTGATGCTGTAGTGCAGTGGTGGCAAATCCAAATACAGAGGGCTCTAGTTTGTAGACTGCAATAATGAGTTTTGTGGCAGATGTCCTCTAACTTTACATGGGCCAGAAGTATGTCTGTGCATTTGTTCTGGTTCATCAGTATAATAGTCTAATAGCCAGATGGTTTTGATACATTTTATTAAATTGTAATTTTGTTTATTTACCAAATCTAATGGTGTCTCCGTGTGTATCAGTGATTTGATGCTCATTTCGCTATTTAGATGGGTAGAGTTGTGAGAAAATTTCCCATAAGAAGTTGTTCTCTTGCAGGTATGAGTTGCAAGCTTCCTTAGATTGGTAAGAACAACTTGGCTAGAGAGTTTTTTTAATTTTTGTCATTTTGCATGAGTATTGAGACTGTTAAAAAGTATGGGTTTGTTGTCATCAACTTCATTTGGGGGGAAAAAAAAGGTTATTCTAGAGAACTGTACAGTATGCAACATTTCTTCCAAATAAAATTTCACTTGATGACAACTAATTTTATAAAAGGAAATCAAAAAGATGTGGCACAAGCTTCTTCTGAAGCTGTATGGAAGTTCTGCAATCTTTAGTTAAGAGTGACATGGGGTAGAAAATCCTTTTGCTGCCTCTTGATCAAAGAAAATATTTTATTTGTATTGTATATAAATATTTCCCTATGACAGAATAGCAGAATTTAAATAGACCAGACAAAACTGTTTTTCACATTCTTATAGAAGAACAAGTAACTTGTTAGTGGAGGCTTTTTTTTTTTTCTTTTTTCCTGGTTTCAAGATAGTCCACAGTGTTGCCTACAAGCAAGGCTGGGAAGAGCTGGTTTACATTATGTCTAAGTGCCCTTTTAGGGGCGGTATCTCCATTGCTGAGGTTGGTTTGAACATTTGAGAGAGGAAGGGTGAAAAGTGTTGATAGAGCTGGTGCTGTGAAGGGTGTTTTTTTACAAAATACATTGGATGTGACACTGGCTTTATTTCAACTCTGTATCAAAGTTGCTGTCAATCAGCACAGCTACCACACTTCTTAGTGTCCAGGTCATAACAAAGGATAGTATTCTGGGAGAATCTCTTTTCTGAGGTAAAATATCTATAGTATATGAATGTAGGTGGTTTATGTATGATAAAGCTATAAAGGTAATTGAAAATATGGAGGTTTTTTAAGGCGTATAATTAGAACAAATGTTAATGTAACAATTAGCGGTTGCCTTTAACTATTATTTGCGTTAAGAAGATACTGCTATTTAAGAAGTTGAGCAAGAAGCAAGGAAAGTGGCTATCACCTTTTATGTTGCAAAATGTGAAAACTGTTTTTATTCTCTCTGTCTGCACACGATTATATAAATAGCAGCAGCAGTCCTGTGCAGCTGTAGAGAGCAAGAAAATAGTGTGGTCACAGATTTTGCCACACCTTGCTTGCTATCTAGCCTAGTTATGTTTGCTGTCAGGTACTTTTTCACTTTTAAATGGAAAAACAAACAAAAAGGTGACTTTGAAAAGGAGAGTAGGAGAAGCCACTAACTAGAAGGAAGGAAGAACAAAAAGGAATCAAGAAATTGAATCTTCTTTTAGATAGCTTTCTTATTTCCTCTGGGAGGAAATCAGGCCGATCATGTCAATAACAGGCCTCTGATGCTATTGATTAAATAACAGCTGTCTTGTTTCTGTGTTATTTTTAATGATTTCGTTTTCAAATATAGAGAAAAAGGTTCTTGTCTCATGAAAGAAAAGAAATGGTTATATTGGTGTTTGCATTATATCAAGATTTCAGGAAGAAAACTTTTTTTTATATATATAATCTACTCAACAAGACCTCATGCTTCTGGTCAAAAATGGTTCATTTTTTTGCAAAGGGAAAAACTTCTTTCTGCCCATTTATTATATCTTTGTCTTTTATCTTGTGATTTTGTTCCAGGGAGCAATTCAGTAGGGTGAATATACTTGATATTTCAGGAAAATACTATAACTCTATATTGTTACTCAACAGTATATGTATGCTTTAAAATCTCTTCCTCACATAAGGCAGAAATAGGTAAGCTAGGTTTGCTGTTTGGTCTGGTAAGGTTTTTTAAAAATGCAAAATATTCAAATTTTTGTATTAAAATTGCTGAGTTATCTGTTTGCTTGAATCTTGTCATCCATTTATGTATTCCAGTATGTCATTTTCATAAGGCAAATGACAGTTCAAAATTTGTGTACAGGCTGTGTTCATGGCTTTCTGTTGAGAATATCAGGGTGAGAACTGAAGGAATGTTGGCTGCTGCCTTGCTCTTTGCTTTTGAAAATATGAGGTCTGTAATATTGACAACAAATTTGTGTGTATATACACACGTATGGCATTTGAAGTATTTACTAAATAAAAACGGTCAGGAAACAATTATTTTTCCCCACGTGCAAAATAATAAAGGGTTCTTTGCTATTTTTAATAAGTGCAAAATATTTCTTGGCTCAGTGAAGTTACTGCTCATGGGGCAAACATTTGTTTACTCTGTCACATGTACTTCGGGGCTTAAGGGATGGGGAACAAAGCAAGATTTCCTTTTCCCAGAGGCACAGAAGCAGGATTGAGAGTAGATTTTTATCTATATTTGATAAGGAGAGAATAGGGAAAAGACCTAAGTAAATCACCCTAGAAACCTGCATAACCCCAGTAAGGCTTGGTAGGTTTTTCCTCCTCCCTGATTTAGGTAGTGGGAGAAATGGCAGATCGTGCAGATTATATGCTGTGAGGCTCTCAGATGCATCCTGGAAACATCTGTCGTGAATATGTCCTTAAATCTCTTTCACGCCTTATTAACGCTCCAAACCACCATAATGCTTCAAAGATGGAAAATAGAGTTTAGGTCTTAAAAAAAACAGCCAACAACCAAACATAGTCTCTGAGGAGAAGTTGTTCATAAGGTTATTTTCACAGCGTTCCTTCCATGTACTTCTTATTTGAATTCAGTGAGTGTAACATATGACACTTCATTCATGAAGAAGGTGGTCCTTGTTCCTTTTATGAATGCAGCTTCAAAGATTCTAGCCATCACATATTCCTCTGTTTTTCTGTTTGTACAGTGAGTTGGTATAAGCTAATTTACTAGCTAGATTTCTCTAATTTACTGGTCAGTTTTTGAAATTAATTAAAACTTTCTGCTAATAGTTAGGAAATTGTTGTATATGATGTCTGGGCAATTGTATTTTCTTTTTTTTTTTTAATGTGTGTAATTTTCCTTATTTAAATTGATTATATTTTCAAAAACAGTTCTGAATCTTTCAAGAAAATAGCTGACTTACAGATTCATTTTAAATCTGTAAAAGGTGATAAGACTAGATACCAAAAATACTACTTTCGGATACATTAAGATAGTTTGCAGTTTTACAGCCATTCAGACTTCAGAACATCTGTTCTTTTACAGTCAAAAGGACGGAGTCTGAGTTACTTGTTTATTTTCTTCTAAAAGTTGGATGTAGCACAAAGGCCTCAACTGTTCATTTGATAATTTCCCCCCATGTGAACATTGTTACACTTCTAATACATTGCAGAGTTTTGGTTGACTCTCTTAAGCATAGTGGCAGTATAGTACACTTTTGTGTCCACTTTCACCAAATCTTCTAAAGTTAGCCACTGATACTGTACTTCCTGACCACTATGTCCCCTTGCAGCATTTCAGGTGTACTAATAACAGATAAAAGCCTCTAGTGTTGACACTGACCTGTACCCAGAAAAAAAATGCAGCATATTTCATTACAGGAAATGCACTTTGTTGAGTGTCCATTTGCTGCTTCCTTTAGAATTAAGTTGAAAACTTGGGAGCACAGTTGTAAGCTTGCAATCCTGTTTTAACATCCTGTTTGCTAACTTTTGTTACCTTTTCCTTACTATTTCAACTTCATCATAAAAGCCGCTCTCATCCATAGCTCTGCACAGCCATACGTTGCTTTGTTGTGGGTTTTTTATTATTTACTTTTCTCACAAAGGATTCTGTAACTTATGTATAACTATCTTCATCTGACCAAGTAATAGTATTAAGATACATAAAGATCTGTGTGCTTCTATGAGAGGAACAAACCTTTTAGAAGAAGGTTTTGGGATTTTTTTTTTCTTACTTAAAAAAAAAACAAACACCCAACCAAAAAGAACCCAAAACTAAAACCATGTACTGTTTAAATGGGATGTTTGGCTACCAAACATGAATAGCAAGGCTAATTACTAGTACTTAGAGTTTGCTTTTGTTAAGTGCGGTGCTGTTTTGATATCAGGTTTGGCTTTCTTGACCTGCAGGGGCTTGGTGTAAGAGAATCTAACTCTTAGGTCGCTGCAGAAGTCGTGTCGTTGGAGGACTGAAGCTCTTTTCAGGAGTGTGTGTCACTTGGCCCCTGAATTTTGCAAGTTTAGCCTCTCTTGCAGAGGTTTGTTACTTCCTTCTGAATGCAGCAGCCTGTTTGCTTACTGGGGTTCAGCTAACTATAAGCAGATTCAGCCTCCCCACTATTCTTCATTGTACATGATTGGAAATTAATAGGTATACACTGTCCAGCTGTGTGTCAATTATTTAGTCCTCTGGGTCATCCAGGCTGCTGATTTCAATTAACTTGTTGATCTCTTGCGGTGGCACTCATACCAAGCTTGAATTCTGCCAGTGTGCTTTTAGCTTTCAGGACAGATTTTTTTGGGAGGTAGATGTGGAATTTAGATATTACAAAAAATAGAATTCGTTTTTGTACCATCTGAGATCTTCCGGAGCAATGTTCATTATCTGTGTTCTTGAATATAATCTCTAATGAGTCAGAAAATATTTTGCATACTTCCTCAACCCCTTGGAGTAGATTTCATTAGGCCTTGCCGATTG
This sequence comes from Chloroceryle amazona, assembly GCA_027560015.1. Lineage (NCBI taxonomy): Eukaryota > Metazoa > Chordata > Aves > Coraciiformes > Cerylidae > Chloroceryle > Chloroceryle amazona. The sequence goes on from JANHFX010008899.1 coordinate 19,972, forward strand.
ATGCGTATCTGTTGGGTTTTCTTGTTTATTTAATCTTTGTGTTAGAGAGATATTTGTGATTTGACTGAGCCAAAACAGTTGAAATGCCTTTATCTGTAGAAACCTTACTCATGTAAGGCACGTTGGTCAGTACATTGTAGTGAAACCTGCCCTGCCCTTATTTCAGACAGCTAGTACTCATCAGTCCAGTAACTTTCAATACTACATTCAGATTTGTTCTTAAATGTACTAAAGTAAGCATGAACAGGGAAAATACTACAGCCTGAGTGGTTCTTAGCTTAACAGACGGAGCCTAGGCAAGCTGTACTGCCAACTGGTAGACTGAGGAAAAGCTAAAGCAAATCTTGTCTATTTTGACAACTAGCAACCCAAGTTAACTGACAGTCACCGTTTCTTGGGTTCAAGTTGAATTGTTCCTGAGATTCATAGGGATTTTAAGTTGAAAGCATCCATTTATCCTGAGGATTGTAAAAAAGTACTTTAAAACAAGGAGTGAAAAGTTTGTCTGCACAGCTTGTATGCTTTACTGTGATTAATATTGGTGCTACCATCTTTGAGCATAAACTTAATTAAGTCAAGTACTAGTGTTGGGTTAAAAAAGATGCTCTTTCCATTTTTTCTTACAGTGGTAGCTAATTTAAATTAACAGTTGTGTTGAGCCAGAGATTCTGTTCATACTTGAAATAGTACTGAGAGGTTCATTTTTTGAAATACGTGCACTCCCTCAAATATTAAAATTGCATTGTCATTGGAGAACGAGACCTTTGTAGTTAAGTGCATATAAATACCTGTTCTATTAAATAAGAAAACAATAGCAATTAAAAGCTGGAACATCAATACTTTTACACTTATGATGGTATGTCATATCAAGGCATTCTATATTGTTAAAATTTTGTTTACCCCTCTGTGTAAATAAGTAAAAATTGAAATGCAATGCAAACAAAATGAGGGCTGAGGAAGCTGAGGGTGTCATGTATATGCATTACTCCATTTTTAGGGACTTGGTCATCTTCTAATACACGAGTGAATTCTTAGTTCTCATTCCCTGAATTCTATTCTTTTCCTTTCTTTTGTAATGAACCCTTGTGTGCACAAATAGATTTCTCATCTCTAATTCTGTCTCATCTGAAGTTGGCAGTTTGTAACAGTGTTGACAGAGTTATGTAGTCACAGGTGTCCTGCCAATTTCTGTAGAAGTTGGTATTCTTCTGACAATTTGGGCTTCAGACATCTTGAAAACCTATTGTAGTTATTTCTCAAATATGTATCAAATTATTTTCCTAGAGAATATTCTGTGGATTGAGGGTTTCTAGAGAAAGTCCTGTTAATCATCTTCCATATTTGTGCGTCAAAAGAAGTAGTAAATTGGAAAAGTTGTTACTCTTGGAGTTGCCCAAACTTTATGCAAAATCTTTGTCTGTTCTTTCTCTCTTTTTTTTGTTTCCTTAAAATACCTGATTGCTAAAAGAGCTGAAGGTAGTAATCTGCTCTTAAGTAGTTGTATCTGCTGGTTACACTAGGAGTGTGGTTACCCACAGACTCTTAATCAAAAAAAAAACAACCAAACCTCTAGAAAACAGAAAAACAACAATAAAGCTTGGTTTCCTGTTAATTGTGCCTTGTGGTTGATTGGAGTCCCTGAGTTGAAGGTTCTGTTGCAAATACAGCATTTGTAGGGGAAGATACCTGCTCCCACCTCTCCACCTGGTTCCCAGGGTGTTACCCTTGGATTAAGAAGCAAGGGGATGCTCTTGTAGGCCCTGGGGGCTTAGAAATCTCTCTTGCCGCCTGCCTACTTTTGCAGAGCATGCAATAAGTGAATTTTCTTGGAAACATCTTTTGGTGGTTTGAATCAGGCGATGGGTAGAAATTACAAGGAGACCTGGATGCAGACATGCACTGTGACTGCAGGAGAGTTGCTCCTTCATCTCTGTATCACTGTCCTGGCAGCATTTCAAGTGTATTTATGTGTAAAGGGTTGTTTTTTTGGTGATGATGCTTAGTCAAAATTATTAATTAAAAATAAATTCAGGTCTGTCTGATAGGAATTGTAAATCTAGAGGATGAAAATGTTTCAGAACACCACCTCTGTTGCAATTTTTTATAAGGACTGCATTCTACCCTTCTGGTTTGTTTGCTTTTTATGGCTAGCTGTAAAAAAATGTACACAATGGCTATTGTAAATACCAGCCTTCCGTTTGCTACTGTATGTATAATTTTTAATTTATGTGCCATCATTATTTGGAAATATAACAAGAAAGTAATCCCATAATATCTTATTGTATGAAAGAGTCCTTTCAATTTAGGCAGTTAGATAAGCAACCCGTTTCCTCTGAATGAATATCACTGAAGTTGCTTACAGTAGTTACTATGTCTGGACTGAATTCAGGTTTTCCAGGTGTGTGTTTCTTATTGTGCAGAGGTATTTTGAATGTGCTTTGAGATAAACTGAGAATATTTAAACAATCAGTTGAATATTACATTTTTATGATAAATAAAGAAAGATTTGGGTGGAAAGAAGTGTCAGTATAGTAGTTGGCATGGTACCGATAGGTATGAAAAGGTATGAATAGTGGTTGAGTTGAATCTGAATTGTTGGGCAAAATGCATTTTGAATTCTTGCATGTGTTGCTTATGAATACTAATTTTTCTCTTATGTTTGACATAACATAGGCCTAAAAATGTTAAAAATGATTAAATGTATTTGCTAAGATATAACTGGATTTTGAAAAAGAGCAACAAAGGTGTGGTTTTTGTTGGTGGTTTTTTGGTTGTGTTTGTTTTTTTTTTTTTTTAATGAGCAATGCTGTGAAGCCAAACTGAAACTAATGGGAGTTTTTTGTGGTAAGTTCTGAGTAAATACAGCATAACAATCTAAAAATAGGTGGTAATGAGGGCAGGAGTTGCCACACCTTCCTAAGAGTTTGAGATCAGAAAAAAGTAATGCTCAGAGTGTGGGAGAAAAGATGTTACAGTTCTCATGGTTTTACTAATAGTTATTGTGTTCTGTGTATTGTGGAAATAATCTAGGTTTGCCCTAGGACCTGGCTTATTTGTCACGATCGGTTTAGAGCAAAAACCTCTGTTTAGCAATTTATGTTGATGAGTGCACTCATGACCCATACCTTCTCATATACCTTCCAAATACATATTTGATGCTTCACTATGACTAAACTTGATTTTTAATAATCACATTTTGGTAGTTTTCATATTGATAAGTATTAAAAATTTGTAGATCTGGATTTCAGAATGTCATGACTATCTTTCATATTGTTAATCTTGCACTAATTTAGTATGTTGCTTGAGCACAGACTAGTATCTGGAGGAAGAAGAGGTGTCATGACCAGGTGTTTGAATTGGGGACTCTTTCTGAACAGAAAAAGATGATTGAATGATTAGCAAAATTAGCTTAGTCGTAGAATGTGGAATATAAATTATCCATACTAAAAAGAAACATTTATGTTTGTTTGTATTTTGCTGTGAATTTGCTCATTTGTAATCTGTTGAATACAGTGACACTGGACAAGTGAGCTATGAATTCACTGTCCCAGAAATCCTTTTTTCATAGAACAAACCTATAAACTAATTCTGAAGTGATAAGTAATGAATTCCTGGCGTTCATTTTGCTTATGAGTTAATTATGACTTATATTTTCAAAATGTTTTATTGCCTGTAACTGGAACCCATTTTTATTGGAGTGCAGTTCCCATTGAAGTCTTCATATGAAGTATCTACATTGATAATACTTCAAAATTATAAGCACTACCTAGAATTTGTCTATGTTACCTGCTTCTGAAGTGTAGTTGCTTTATTGAGGTAATTGAATACTCTCTCCTGAAAACTGTTGTATCTAAATTAATTTGCATTCTGTGCTCTTCTGAAAATGTGTCCAACTTCCTTACTATCCCATTACTTATCTCAGATTCGTTTGTGTGTGCTATGTCTTGCCATGGCTTTTCCCTTGAAGTTTCTAGTAAACAAAACTTTTGAGATAAAACTTGGGTAAAAGCATTCAAAGAATTTTCAGAACTCAGTGAATATTTAATGCCTTTAATGTCACAGCTTGCGAAACATTTCTTCTGTAGTGCATCAGATGTATAGAAGAGCATCTCTTCTGTCCACAATAGGGAAAAAAAGGTATAGAAAATTTTGGAGAAAAACCCTCTAGAATATGAAGATGAAGAACAGCTTGTATTGATACAAATTATTTTTCATTAGTTTATAGTTTGAAACTGAAATACTTTCACTTGCTGCCTCTTTATCTTAAGCTGATAAATAAAACCAAAAGATGACATAGAAAAATTGTCTTTTTTCAGTGTAGCAATAAGCAAATGCTTCAGTCTGTGTTGCCTATAGGCTAGATGCCTATCTATCATAACAGGCACCCAGCAGTACAGCTCTGCATTACTACAGGGAGTAAAGTTCAAAAGACTCTTACTTTAAGCTCAGCTCTGCAAATACGTGTGTAAGAATTCGCGGTTTTGAGGTCTTATTTCTGACTTGGCAACAATGATGATAATGAATCATAGAATCATAGACTGGTTTGGGTAGGAAGGGACCTTTCAAGGCTATCTAGTCCAACTCCCCTGCAGGGAGCAGGGACATCGGCAGCTAGAGCAGGTTTCTCAGAGCCCTGGCTAACCTCCCCTGCAATGGTGCCAGGGATGGGGCAGTGACCACCTCTCTGGGCAGCCTGGGCCAGGCTGTCACCACCCTCAGTAGCACGGAAGTCAGTTCAGATGTACTGCTTAGGAAATCCCTTCACTTAATTCATTAGGAGCCCTGAAGGCTTAATTTGAAAAAATATGCCCTTAAAGGCTGGTTTGAAAACCTTTTTATGTTTAAGTAATATAGGCATAAGGGGGCCCAAAACCCAAAAGAGAAACTGAATGAAAAACAAGTTAAAGTTTCTCATTGATTTCATAAGGAATTTGATCCAACGTTTTGACCCATTTGATCTGAGTTCCAAAGTTACTCTTTACTGCAGCCTTGGTGATACAAAGCAAAAAGAGCTGTGGTGCAAGACCCTCTTGTGCATGTGCAGACATAGGTGGTTTATGTAGGAGCTTAATGCTTGTAGAAAATGTACACTATAGGGTAGTTACAAGTGTTGGGAAATACATTTGTAACCTTCAAAGATCAAGATTCAGTTGAAAGTTTTTGATTTATATCAATAGAGATTCTTGATATTTTTTAACTAGTAATAGATTTTAGTGATTCAACTGCACTGAAGATAGAATGATTAAAATTGCCATGAGGTGAAATGCGGTCAAAATAAAAATATCTTAATCAGCATTATTTTACAGTGATCACTTAATCAGGAAGAAAGTGAAGATGATTGTAGTTGAAAAACAGAGTGACAGATCTGGTGTGCAGTTAGGTACTTAAGCATTATGAGATAGTCTTTATTTTCAAGTGGGACAAATCAAGTTTATTATAGGCAATTTACATTCTAATGGCACCGAACTTTGTAATGATTAATTATTTTTTAATTTTAATTCCATTAGTTTTAAGGTAACTCTTTAAAAGAGTGCTGAAGTTCTAGGAACTGTGACGAACTTTAAGGAGTGCTCTTAGTTTTTAAAAAGGACTACTTACTGTCAAAGTCATACTTCCCTAAAATGTAGCGAAACTGAAAGAGTTCTAGAAGCATGACTTAATGTCACATTTCTTAGAATTCCCATCTCTTTATATTTGTGTCGATGCAAATGAACGAGACAATAACAAACACGTTCAGTTGCATTACTCAGTTTGATTACAAGGAGCAAGCTAATGAGTAATTTGCTGTTCTTGCAGCAGAAATAATACAGGGTGATGGAATTAAAATGGTGTGAGGTATGTGTGGAGTGGGAACTTAAGCTGTGGAGGTGAAAAAAATTCTCTGGACATACAGAGGGTGTTTTTTCTTCTTTTGTGTTTGGGAGCTTGACATTTGAGTAAAAAGAAGTGCTAGAGACAGACTGCAGCAGTGTATCTTTGGTTTTCATTGCACTTCTAGTGGCTTAACACTCAGAAGCAGCATTTGACTTATGTATTAATGAAGCACAATGTGATCTCTTTTCTTGGATTTAGTGATTTCAGAGTAACCCATAGGATATATCAGACTATGTAAAACTAATGCAAACAGTGTTGAAAAGTCACTTTTTACTTACTTGCATCAAAATGCTATTTTACAAATGTATCTAATGAGAATGAGTAGTTATTTCTAAGGAAAATTAAAAATAGGACTGGAAAGCACGTCTTATTTTAACCTAGGCAAGATTTCTTCCTGGGATACAAAGTTCTTACTATATTTTTTAATATTTCCATTTGACATGTATTATATCAAAGTAAATTTTAGTTTTATGAGTTGTGAAGTTCATTTTAGTGTTTCAACTTCAATTTAATGTCGGGTAGAGATCATGACTGTTGAACTTTGTATAACATCTTTCATTTCAAATGTTGTCCATAAAGACAGAATTAGGAGTGAAATTCTGTGCATTAATACAATACTCACTAGTTAGAGTTCTCCAGTTTTGACTGTCTCTGTTGGAATGCAACTATAAACAAGTGTCAGTGAAACCTTCTGCATATGAAGTGCTTATGAGCAGGTTTATGCCATGCTTTTAGAGAGGAAACGAGATACATTGTTACACGATATATCAGTTCATATGGTGGGAGCTTGCCTGTGACATCGTGAGGAGGTACGTGCCTGCTGTTAGTGCTCGGCTGCATTACTAGCCTTCTGCTTTCAGGCCCTCTGAGGCTTGTTGAGAAGTGTCTGCAGTGATGTGCAGTGAATCTGCGGCTAAAAGGACCGTGATGGAGGAGTGAGAGACAGAACTCAAGTGATTCATGTGCTGTGTGAGACTTGACAGGTGTGCATTTTGACACGTCCAAAGTGTAAGTATATGTGAAGAATATGTGGCTACACAGACGAGTCATTTTAGAGGAGAGTCTGCTCACTTCCCTTCTCAGGAGGTTTAGAGCATATCATTTATCTAACAAAGAGATTAAAAGCACTTTCAGTTTTACAGAGCTTTTACAGCTTTTATTGCTCAAAAATGAAAACAAATAATGTCGGTTGCTCACGTAAGATTTAATGAAACTCTCGATATCAGTAGAAAATCAAATATCTGACCTCAGTATATTTGCTTTATCTAGGTAACTTTTACAAATCAGTCTTTCCCTTCAATTAAAATTCTGTAGTAAAAAGAAGACAGGTTGATGTTGTGTAGCTCAAGTCCTTGTTTGTTAGTCACAATTTATTGAAAAGTAAAAGTATTCAAGACTAGTGGTGGTAAAAGGAAGAAGGAAATGTATCAGGGAGTTTTGGAAGGGATGGTGGTTGGACATCATAACCAAAACTGTGACTTCAGAAGAGATATGCCAGCTAGGTAGACCAGAGTTTGAAAGGAAAAATAAGAAATAAGAGAACTAGCAGAACTTTGCTCAGATGGTGGCTTCTGTGACTGGCAGAGCAGCAGGATAGGGACCTGGAGGTAAAGAGAGAAGTGAGAACCGAGTAGTTGAGAAGAAAAGTGTTGGGATGAGGAATCACAGCAAGGAAGACATAAAACTGGATCTTGTATTTGTGAGAGGCAGAAGGGAGTGGAGTGTAAGGCAGGCTGCAATACTACACAGATGTTTGAGTATCCCATTAACTCCTTCTTTCCCTAGTTTCAGAAATGAAATGGGAGACTCCTGAAGTGCTGTGAAATACCTGGGAAGCGGAGTGGGAGGTTTCATTAGTGCTGGTCCAGGTAGAGAGCAAGAATTTTCAGCACTGGCCCTTTAGTGAGGATTGTGTGCTAGATGCCTGTATTACTAGCTTGCTTCTGGTTAAACATTTCTGTATTATTACAGTATGCAACAGAATTTGTAAGTGATTGATTTTATTTTTTTTCTAAATGAGAGGATTATTTGAATTCTAAATAAAATACATACTGAACAATTCTGTAATTAAGAATGCAAAACCAAAAATGCAGAACAAAGGAAATGGCCAGAATTAACGATGCCTCCACAGCTACATATTACAGGCTTCTGTTGTGGTCACGAAATACCTGTTCTGTAGAGTGCTGTTACTTGACATGCAGTCATTCTTCCCTCACCCCCCGCTTTTTTTTTTTTTTTAATTCTTCCTCTTTTCACTACCTCTCTCCTAGAAATTTACTGTGTAATTGCACACTGTGCTTATGGCATAATACTAAGTTATTTGATATTCATCAACCTGTAATCTTTCACAAACAGTAAGATAGTATTTTTCAAGAGGCTAGTCAGATTAGATGGTGATATCTCTATTTTACACAACAAAAAGCAATTCATTGAGGGACTGTGAATTTTAATTAAAATATTCATTTTTGATACCTGCTTTATTTTGATTTTTTCAGAACATCTAGTAATTTTAAACACAGGTCTGATTGATGTTATTTACAGATTAAACATCCTGCATTTCTTGGCAGTCAAAGAGCAGCATATTGTGTTACGTGTCAGATATTGAGGAATGTGAAATTTAAGCTTGACTGTCAGAAGTGTGATTTTTAATTGATTTGTCTCTAGCTCTGTGACAGCATGAGGGATGGAGTCTAAGCAGTGTTCCACTTTATAAGCATAAGACCACCTTTCTATTTCTCCTTTTTTATCCTTTCAGTTGTTTGAAATATCGCAGAACTTTTTTTCTGTGTGCTCTTGATTTGCTCCCCGAGCATTTCCACCATCTTTACTATATGGAGTAGGAGTCCTATAGCTAAGACTAAATTTACTAACCATGCTACAAGAATTACATCAGGATTCCAATGTACCACAGGATGAATTAGAGTTCCGTGTTTATTTCTCTTTGCTGCTAGTATAATAATATTTAAACATAGGGTGGTTTACTGAAATTCTTCTGATGAAAAAGCCTAGTAATATTAAAAAAAAAAAAAAGGCCATATCTTGATGTGGTCCAGAAGTATTGCCCAGATCTGCAGTGGGTGTTTCATGAATGCAGGGATTATTTTTCATCTCAGTCTGGGGAGGGTAAAACCAGAGCTACTCTAGTTTGTTTGGGAAAGATATTTTATTTCTCTCTCTGATTCTTAAGTTCCTGTTGAAGAATCTTTTGTGGTATTTGTAGCCAGAGATTGCTGGATGGTCTCCATTTGACCTAGATCAGAACAGACAATCTCCCCCCCGCCCACCCCCCCCCCGCCCCCCTCCCCCGCGCCCGACCACCCCCCGGGCGCCACGGCCG
>JANHFX010008900.1:0-70544 GCA_027560015.1 Chloroceryle amazona
GGGGTGGGGCAGGCGTGTGGGGGGGTGTGGTGGTGTTCCTTCTGAATCCTGAAGACAGCTACAGAAATACATTCCCCGCTGCCTGACCTTGATAATAGGACCCTCACCAAATGAGATTGGAGGTGAAAATGCAATTAATTGCTGGCTTGGGTTCTGCTCCTGAGTTGCTATGATCCCTAGGGCTGTGTGGGACACCCCAGTTATGTGGCCAATGTTGTGTTGTCCCTAGCAAGGGAGTTTCTCCCCCTGCTGCATCACCTCCAGGGCTTTGCAGAGGGCAAAGTTCTCAGCTCTCTGCTTTCCCCAGGAGCTGCAGCTGCCCCAACCCTGGGCTCAGCTTGGCAGAGGTGCTTGGTAGAGGTACCCTTACCTGACCATCATTGCCAGGGACCTGCATCCTCTTCTCCTCCCTTCCTTTTTTTCCTTATGGTCACTTGGAAACAAATGTTTTAATGCAAAGAAAGGGCAGGGAAACCCCAAATTCCATTTATGCCCTGGTGTATTTGGTATGAAAAATGACACCGCCTGCTCACAACAGAAAAAGCTTTAACATGATGTTTTCCAGGGTGGAGGCAGCCTGGCAGCTGCCTGTGTCCCCCCCTCATGCCAAAGTCCCCAGGGTGGCCGTGCTGGTGCCTCACTGTGTCCCAAGCTCACAGCTGCAAGTGCCACCCGACTACCTCACAAGCCAGCAGCATTAATTGCTCCTCATTACTTTGTAATTAACCAGTAATTACTGTATTCACATTCCCCTGCCTGCCTCCCTGCACCCCGCAGCCTTGTCCTCGTTAGGGGCACCTCTTGATTATCTGTAATGGTGGTGATGCAGCTGAATGCCAAAATCCCCATTTCCCTGTAATTTGCACCCCTGCAGAGCAGCCAGAGCTAAAGCCATCCTGACTTTGTGCCTGGGAGGCTTGTTACTCAATAATGATCCTCTGGGCTCACAAGGATGATAGGGGAAAGGGGAGATGTTCCCCTGGGATGGCCATGGGGACCACAGGGAACACATTGCTGTGCTTGTCTCAGGCAGCTCCACAGGGTTTTCCCGTCCTGGACTGAGCAGGCAGGTGACAGGCAGCCTTTTTGGCAGGAGAGCAGCAGTAGAACACATTGGTGTGGCTGAGCCCTTCTAAACTCATTCCACACCATGAGGTCTCTCTGTTCATAAGAGTGCACAAGGTCTGTCAGGAAGGGTTTTATCCAGGGCCACTGTGTGGGTTTCGACAGTTGCTGTAGCAAATGTAAAGGCAAAGTCCCAGAGTGAAGAATGTATTTTTTAAGCCTATTTAAGGAATTTCTTATTCTAGATATTCTTCATCCTGCTTAGGGAAACTGAGGCATGGGCACTGAGCAGGGAGCTTTGGTTTGCAGGCATGTGCCGCCAGAACAGGATAAGGCAAGGATGGGGCCACATCCTGCCCCCATTGCAAAGGCCAGTGCATCCCTTTGTCAAGTGGGAATTGCTTGGATTGCTTCGAATTGCTTGGAATTGCTTCCTGGGGAATGAGGTCTTTTGTGGTCCCACTATACCTCACTGGTGGGAGACTGGATCCTTGGTAGGCAAGAGGAGTTGGAAGGGATTAAATTAAGGGGGTTTGGATAGGAGGTAGCTTAGCTAGGGTGTTTCTTGGGCATTTCTAATAGCAAAAAACAAACAAAAAAACCAACCAGCCTCCCAGGATAGGAAATAAATGGCAAAGTCCATTGTCATGTTATGAGACGCTCCAAACACTGCTGGTCCCAGTGGGCAAGAGATTCCTCTGCAGTGGATGGATCCATCTGGGGCATGACGTGGAGGGAGGTGTGAGGAAACAGAAGGGAGAGCACAATCCCCAGAGATGACTATTGCAAGGAGGAGTTAGCAGAGGTGAACATCCAATCCAGCTTTTAAACGCCCCTAAAAGGTGCCTGTGGGGAATCTGGATGCTCACCCTTTCCAAAATCCTTCCAGGGCTGCAAATGACTCCACATCCCAGCAGGGGTGCAGGTGATGCCTGTGGGGCCATGACCTTAATGTCTCAGAGGGAACAGCCAGGGGATTTTTATATTTAAAAAGGCTTTTTTTGAAGTGTGCTGTTCCCAGCCTGGCAACTCGGTTCAGAGCACAGGGGATAGGGCAGTGTGGAGAAAAAGAACCCCTGAAATGTCTCTTATTTGACCCCAAGGATGGAAGAGGTTCTGGTTTTCTCAGCACAGGTGCAGGGTTTGGGCTGAGTCAGCAGCACATGCCTGACCAAGGGCCAGTCCCCGAAGAACCAGCTTGGTGTTTGAACCTTTCCCTGGGGTGAACACAGACAGCGTCAGTGCTTAAAAAGAAAAATGACACCATGGAGGCGTGAATCAGCAAGAAGAAAATTCCCAGCGTCCAGGGAGGGAGAGGAGGCGGAAAAATGACAGGCAGAGTCATGCTGGACTCTGCTAAGCAACTTTGTGGGATACAGTGATGGGGTGGGAATAGGGAGGTCGAGGAAAGGCGCAGAGCCACGGTGCCAATGTAGCAATGGGGCAATGTATGGAGGATGTTCAGCTGATGATCCTCTGCTCTTGAATTTTGGCTGCTGGGAAACCTGGGAAAGCTGCCTTGGGTACAAAACTCACTGCATCACTGAAATGTGAGCTTTCTCCTGAAACCCACTGCCCTCTGCTAGGTGGCCACATCCTGAGCATCCTTGGGTGAAGGAATGAAGGAGGCTGGGTAACTCTAAGTGTGTTCATCAGCTGCAGGTTTCTTGATGCTCACAGGCAGGGCAAAGTCTCTCCAGCCATAGCTTAATCCCAAAATAGGGCAAAAATTGTGCTGGGGAGTGAAGCATACTCTGGGTGGGGTGATGAGCTTCTATACTTTATGCTCCTGTTCCAGAGTCTTTTCCTACCACATGTTGCTGCACGGAGGAGCAAGAACTGAAGCTGGCGTAGGAGAGAGGGCACAGAGATGGCCTGCATTAGCTCACCAGTAATGCACCCAAGATGAGCAGCGTGATGGAGGCCATAAACAAGATTGATGTGGGGATTAAAGAGTCAGAGGAAAGAGAAGCAAAGGTTAAGAATATAAATAGGTGAAGTTCTAACCAGGAGCACAAAGGTAGAGGCTGGGAAGAAGAGACAGTGAATAAAGCAGGACCTAAGTTGCTGGAGGGTTAGATAAACACACAAGGGATGGGGGCATTGAAGGCAAAGCAAAATGGATAAATAAGCAGCAAGATGAGAGCAGTACCAGGGAGCTGGAGGTTAGGGAAAGCTGGGAGTGTGGGGAGGAGGGATGGGGATGTGATACCCACTGTACTGGGGCACTTGGGATCTCCAGAAGGGAAAGAAACACAATCGAAAAACAGCGTCTCCCAAATGTAGCTCGTCTCAGTTCCCTTGCCAAGCGCCGAGGTGCTTTATACAGTTTCCTATTTTGCCAGATCTCTGCTCAGACATTAATTTTATTGCCTGAGTAAAAAGAGCTATTTGAAACAAAGCGAGTAGCACCTCTGTGCTAATTCCTGGCAGCACTACCACACCACACTGCCTTCCTGAAACCCTTAATGAGCCCTCAACAGGGCTACGCTATTAATTGCATCATCTTGCTCCAAAATATATATGCACATATGCATAGCATGCATACTGCTCTGCCTAAAAATCATTGTGGGGTTTTCTGCTGGTTTTAGGGTGCTGGCACTGCAGGGATGATGCAAAGATGTCTTGGTGTTGGAATGCTGGAGAAGGACAGAGCAAAAAGCAGAAAATCTTGCCCATATGTGCAGGCATTTTTGACAGCTATACATCTCTTGGAGGAACAAGCCTCCCCTTAAGAGGATTAAAGGCTCTAAAAGGCTCTAAATATGAACTGGGGTGGAGAAAAAGCCCACCCTGGTGATGCTTCCTTCTCCTCCCACAGCTGTTGGGTCCCTCCACATCCCATGGGGTCAGATGCTGATGGGGATGGGGATGGTCATCTTTCTCCAAGGACTGGACCCAGCAGGGATGCTCACACCCTGGGGCACACCCCCAGCAGTTGTGTTTCCCTCACCCTTGGAGACAAGTTTTATACAGCTGCCTGGACAGAGAGTAGTTTTTACAAGAGTTTTTATAACTTCTCGAACCACTGAGTTGTAGCTGCTTGAAAGTAGGATGTCATTAAAGTGTCAGGACGGTGAGTTCCTTAGGTTGTCAATTATTCTTTATTATATTGAAGACACTCAGCAAAGGCAAAAAAAAAAAAAAAATAATCTAAGTGATCTTTGTAATTAAAGCTGGTAATTTGACTCTTCTTTGTAACACTGGGGGTTTGTGTCCAAGATGCTTTGGCAACATAGATTTTACCAGTAGCCCTACCCCAAGACCTGAAACTCTTTGACTGTTGCTTGTAGGGGACCACGAGGACATCGCAGCAGTGTCACCAGCACAGCTTTGGTAGAGGATGCACCCTCTCATCTTAAAACTTTTGGGACTTTCCTTCTTTGCTACAGCTTAGTATGCCTCTTGTGCAGCCCCAAGATGGGGAGGACCTTGGAGCACCTTGGCTGATGGGACCCAATGATTGCTCTACAGTTATTGAGAAAGTAATTGAGAAAATGGAAATAACTAAGAATTAAGTAGTAGAACAAGAAATATTTGAGGCCTTTCCTTTACTCAGTGGTATTCCCTGGAAGCTTGTGCTGATGGGGAAGGAGGGTGCCTGAGTAGGTTACCAAACACAGGGTTTACCCACTGTTTCCCTCTCCTCAGCACTTGACAGGGATGCAGCTGGTGATGTTTTTTTCTGGAAACATGCTGGGATGGGGTTTTGCTGTGTGAAAGAGACCCTCTCCCATTGGCTTCCAGTGCTGCAGCACACTCCTGTTGGGATGGACTTACCTGGCTGACACTTGAGATTTGTGACTTAACGCTTTCCTTCACATATATTGGGTCTGCTGAGCTTCCTAAAACTAAAATAAGAGAGAGATGTTAAAAAGTCACTTTAGCTAACTCCAGCTCTTCAAAAAAAGGGGTCTGTTCAAGAGGCAAAGGACTGGGTAGCTCATTTTTTGGGTTATTTTAAATAATCCCTATCAGCATGCCTGTAATCCCTCATGACCTGTACACCTTGTCCGGCTACCTCTCCACGGGGTGACTATGGCCAAGTGCCCCACCCCATCTCAGGTCCACATGACCTGCTTCATCCACAGGCAATGGTGACTTAGGGTTGCATTTGCTCTCAGGTGTTACTGTGTTTATGGTAAGTTTTATTTTGGCCCTCAACTGGAAAGGAGAGGAGGTGTTTTGGGAATTGTTTCCTGTTTGATTTAATTCATTTTTAATCAGCTGACGGTAATGATTTGATACAGAAAATCTTCCCCAACTGAGGTTAATCGGGACAGAGCAAGCCTTTCACTTGGCATTATTTAAAGAGGCATTGTACAGAAATACTGTTAAGAGAGGTTATTTAACCATATATTTGTTTTCATTGTGTACCCAGCTTTTTCCCAGCATTTAATGCTGAGAGATTTTATTTATTTCTGTTGTTTGGAGGGAATTCAGGCCTGCCAAAGTGTCCGGGATGAACAGCCCTGGAGGCTGCAATAATCTGTTCAGACCATCTGGGCTCCAGTTCCCAGACCATCTCCAGGGCGGGGCTGGGGGGCCTTTAACAGGTCCCAGCCCCACGAGCCTGCAAAGCTAGGATTTTTTTAGAGCTATGGTGATGGAGAGATACCCCGACAGGGATGTGCTGGCTCCCATCAGTTCCTGTGATCCAACACTACTCCCAGTGCAGCGTAAGTCTGGGGTGAACAAGGTTTAGTCCCTTGAGGAACTGAGTTTTGCTCTGCTGGGTTGATGATAGATCAAGGGCAAAATTAGGCCAGGAGATGGTGCCAGTCCCACAGAGCTTGAAATTTAAAGCAGGAAACTGATGAATGGTCCAGCAGCCAAGCTCTAGAGCAAATCTTTCCAGCCAGTGGGGAGCAGCGAGCATCCATGGGAGGAAAGCACCCTCCGCAGGGTAGCAGGGAGCAAATCCAACCCCCAGAGAGCAGCTGAGCAAATATTAATTTACTCCTACAGGTACATGGGTATTCCTAGGCCAGGCACATGTAGAAACCCACTTGCCAGCAAAGCTCCCAGGGCTGAAAACACTAGCATTAGTGGCAGCAGCTCTTCACCCACTGGAGATGCTCAGGGACTGGAGAGTGCTCCTGCATGGGCAGCACCTGCATGGGGCTGTGCTGGCTCTTGTTTTCATCTTGTTACAAGGAGTAAAGCATCTGTCTGGAGACAGTAAACTATCCCCTCGGCTGATGTATATAGCTAATGTAATTAAGCTGCATTTAAAGACTCCCCAAGGTGCTCCCTTCTCAGCCCAGTGGTTTGCAGTGCATTTGCCCCTAACCACAGCTCTCCCAGCTGGATCGTCCCTCTTGCAATGGAGAATGGTGGTAAAAGCTGTTCTGCCTGGTCCATCTCCCAGACAGGAGGTGATGGATTATATGCAGTTCACAGTTGCCCATGCACAGGGGATGTACACTGCCGAGAAACAGGATAAGACCCTCAACAGCGGCTCTGTAAAAAACAGGGCCATCCCAGTTCAACCCCAGCATTATTTGCAAACCTCAGCAAAAAATTCCAGCACCTTGAAGCTTTTAAAATCCTCTGTTTGGCAATACCTATCATAATTCTGCATTTTATGGCAGGGAAACCCATGTTTCTTTTTAATTTATAAAAACTCCCAGTTGTTCTGGCTCCAGATGTGCAGGAATGCCTGGGCAACACAAACCCACTAGCAAGAGCTTACAGGGAGTGTTATTTTAATCCCAAAGGCATTTGCTACCAGGCTCCCTGCTTTCTGCCAGCTCCTTGGTTTTACTTAGTAAAAAACCTAAGATCTAGGTTGGAGTAAGCAGCAGGTCATGGCAGTGAGGCAGGTCTCTGGCTGCATGCTCAGGCAATCCCAGTTTATGCTCTTTAAGAGGCCACATGTGGCTATGGATTAAAATCTATCATCATGCTTCTACTTTAAATACACCTGTCTATACCTTCCCAATTCTTCACTTAAATCCTTCCCCTTGACCCCAAAAGAGCTTAAATATCCTGCTGCCCCATGTTATATTCAGCCTTCCCCACACACTCGCCAAGGTGTGAAGAGGGCATCGCGGGGTGCTTTCCCGTGATGTGCTCTCCCAAAAGTGCTCTGCCAAAATCCCCATGGGAATGGCACGGCTAAGCAAGAGTACTGTCTGTCCGCATGTGCCTTGGGAAGAGCACTGCCCCATGGTTTGCAGCAAGCTCAGCTCCGTCAGGGGCCTTTACAAGCAGCAAAGCAAACAAATATAAGGAGAGAGAGGCTAATTGCTTCCTCTCCCTTTCTTCAATCTCCTTTAACCAAGCCAGAATTAGGAAACATTCCCCCAGAGTCTGCATCAGGGTCACAGCGTGGTGCTGGGATCTTTTCTCTGCCCTGTTCATGGCAGGGCTGCATGGCAACTTGCTCCCCCTTCATTAGCTCCTTCTAATCAGCTTTCCCCTCCCGTGTACCCCAGCTAAACCAAACAGAGCACAAAATCTGATAAGCGCAAGGTAGCATTTCCACCCCACCCCCTGGGATCCATTATTTACGAAGCTTATTGATTGTGGGAAATAACCCAGGGGTGTTCGAACAAGAGCTACATCCCCTCTTACACCAGGGATGTTAATTACCTGCAAGCTGTTACCGGCTTCCCTGCCACCGAGCATCACTGACAGGCTTTAGGGACACAGGGAAAAATTGCTCACAAGCTGCTGGATCGTGCCTTCTCCAGTAGCCTCCTGGAGCTGCTGGGAATGGGCATCGCTCTCGCTTTACATACTGTGTGCTGCATCAGGCATCCAAATTTGCCTGCCTGAGCTCCCAGCCATCACTCCTGCTCTGCCTTTCCCTGCTGTCGTAAAGAGCTCTTCAGTGCCTTCTTTAGTAGTTCCCTGCCTTGACAGTTCTTATAGGAAGTCATGAAGCCACCTCTCAATCTTTGTGATAAACTGAGCAGCCCAAGCTCTCTCAAGTTGGCAGTTTCTCCATCCTTGGGGAGTTTTGTGGCTCTCTCTGTAACCACTCCAATATCTCAATGTCCTCTTGAGGAACGTGGGCACCGGACCTGCTGCAGAGCACTTGTCCTCAGTGGCATCAGTGCTATGTAGGGGCTAAAATCAGAGAATCATAGAATGGGTTGGGTTGGAAGCGACCTGCACTGAGCAGGGACATCTGCAACCACAGCAGGTTACTCAGAGCCCCAGCCAGCCTCACCTGGAATGGTTCCAGGGATGGGGCATTGACCACCTCTCTGGACAACCTGGGCCAGGGTCTCACCACCATCAGCATAAAACTTTTCTTCTTTCTAGTCTAAATCTCCCTCTTTTATTTTAAAGCCATCACCTCCTGTCCTATTACAACAGGCCATGATAAAAAGTCTGTCCCCATCTTTCTGATGGGCTCTTTGAAGTACTGAAAGGCCACAAGAAGGTCTCCCCAGAGACTTCTCTTCTCCAAGCTGAACAAGCCCAACTCTCTCAGCCTGGCCTCCCAGCAGAGGGGTTCCAGCCCTCCCATCACTGCTGTGGCTCCTCTGTCCCTGCCCCAACAGGTCCCTGTCTCTTCTGGGCTGAGGACTCCAGAGCTGGACCCAGCACTTCAGGGCAGGGTCTCATGGTATCCTCCTCCATGTCACACTAAATGATGCCACTCACGCTGTGCCAGCCATAAAGCTTTTTTCCTCCTTTTATTGTTCATGAAAGTGCTGCTGAACGCTGCTCCTGAGTCACGAGAGTGGTTTGTAGAAGATGAATGTGGTGTGGGGGAAGCATAGGAAGGTCTGGCAGCACCTGGGGTGGGCACACAGCTGAAATTATGGGTCGAGTAACACCAGCGGGGTGCGGCACTTAGGGCCGTACCATAAGAATTTATGGAAGTTGGTATCTTTACAACAAAACCACTTCTTTTACTAAAATTACACAGATACTATTTTCATTTAAAAGAATTAATGGTCCCTAGAGCCATTGTCCATCTCTAGGCATGGAAAAATCAGAGAGGGCCAGGAATGCTCCTCCCCCCAGGCAGGAAAAGGAGGTCACACCCATCAAGGAAGCTGCAGTGGTGTTGAGCTGAAGGATCATGGAAAGAGAATGTCAGTAATAAGGGAGAGTAAATACTGGAATTGGAATGGAGGATGGTGATGGAGTGAAGGTACCTGCTCAGGGTTGGTGCAAATCTGTAAAATATCACTGACCTGAGTCTCAGCTCACACCCTGCTACCCCTCCCAGCTATGCTACTTCAGGGAAAGGAGGACGGCCGATCAAGGAAGCAATAACAGCAACAGACTATAAAACCATAATGAAAAATAATTAAAATACGGCCGTTGGTATGGGGATAATTACAAATGTGGGGGAGTCAGCAGTAACAGTGCTG
The DNA here is from genome assembly GCA_027560015.1 of Chloroceryle amazona. NCBI lineage: Eukaryota > Metazoa > Chordata > Aves > Coraciiformes > Cerylidae > Chloroceryle > Chloroceryle amazona. Next base: position 9,405 of record JANHFX010008900.1, read on the forward strand.
GGAGATGAAGGCAATGAGGAGCACCAATCAAGACAGACCTGCTGCTGGTGGTGGGGCTGCTGGAGACACCGCCTTGTCTGGATGGAGACACAGATCTCAAAATTGTAATGGGAATAATTATGACTGTAATGGGGTGGTAATAAAGATAATGGAATCGTAATTGAGGAGGGGATGGCTGTAAAGGAGGAGGTGCAGATAACAGCCCTGTAAAGGAGATGATACGAAAGATAATGGATGGTAATGGAGTTGTTGTTAAAGGTAATGGAGTTATAATGAGGTGACGACTGCAGCAGGTAGAAGGGATGGTTGGTTTAACGAGGACTATGATGCAGAGAGGACTCTATTTCTAATTCATCATGGCAGGCAGTACTGGAGGTGACCATGAGGCTAATAACAACTGAAGGGGTCAATTGTTAAGACAAATGCAGCTATGCAATGAGCACAGCAGGACCACAGTCCCTGGAGATGCAAGGTGGAGGTTCAGGTCTTGAGAAGGGGGGATATTGTCCTGCAGCATGAGGTACAAGGCAGAGGAGACAATAACAGGCACCATGACAACAGAGCTGTGCAAGTCCTACAATGTTTGCTTTAGGACAGGGCTGCCCTTCAGAGTCTTGAACCTAGGAGACAGGGATGGGGTGGGGGAAAGCAGATAGTGGTGGCCACACACGCCCAGTGAGGGCAGCCCACAGCAAGGATGAGCATAAGGAGCCACTGCAGTAGAGATTATGGTGATGAGGACCAGCTGATGACCATGGGAAGGGCATGACAGGTCCTTGCAGAATCTGGAGAAGACACACAAGCGAGCACATCAACTTCGTGCAACATAGGCACTATCGTAGGAGGACAATTCAGAAAGCAGTTGATGGCACCACACATTAAGGTTTTTTGTTTGAACTCCTGTGCAATGCCTCTGCCCTTCACCTCCCCCTGAAGCTCAGTCCAAAGTTCCCAAGTCTTCCTGCAGAGCAGGTCACCCTCCCACAGTTGCTTGCCACAGAACACCAGCCCAGCCCCAGCCCATCTGCCACTGTTCCCCTATCCACAAACCCAGTTACCCTGTCAGAGGAGAAAATTATTGGTTTCCACTTGGCTTGTTCTTGACAAACCCATGTCAGTTGCTACTTTCTAACCTCATTATCCTCCAGGTTCTTACAAATTGATTGCTTAATAACTTTTCCTTGCATTACTCTCTGTTTTGAATCCTCTAACTCCTGGGATTGCTCCACTGCAGCTCCCAGCCTGCCCAGGGCTCCTGCAGTGCTGGAGAAACCCTAGCTCTGGAACTACGCCAGGGGGATTTCAACAGATCCTGCCAACACAAGCACACCTGACTGATCTAAATACCCTGGAAGGTCTTCTCCCCCCTGTCTGAGTTGGGCTCCTGCCCAGTATAATCATCCTGTCCTAATTAGCTAGGTGCAAGGGAAGGCTGAAGCAAAGCCCATGCTGAATCCCTTAGTTTTTATCCTCCATTCAAGCAACATCCTTGGGCTTTTCTCAGCTCTTCTCCTTCCCGTGCATTTACAGAAGGTTTTTGCCCAGCTTTTAAATGCATGGCCTCCCGGAGCTTTTTCTGTGCCTCCACATCTCCAACTTGTAGCTATCCATCCCTGCTCCCTTGTCCCCATTGCCAGGTGTCTGGCCTCAGTTCCCCTTTTCTACAACCCTTCTTCAGATCTGAGGTCTATCAGGTCTCTGCACCACCACCTGCTTGTTCCTCTGCATTGGGATGGGTTGTTGTGTCCCTAATGCAGCCGCTTTAGGTAACTGTTGGTTTCCTTGCACTCTTTAGCCCTTGGATTATCTTCCTTAGAGATGTTGCCTACTGGATCCCTGAGAATTTTACAAATTATCCTTACTCTGCTGTTCTCACACCCTTTGTCTTGGCATTGTGGGGTCCACTATTTTGTGACTTATTTCCTGAAATTACCGCCTGCTTTTATCAACCAGCTCTGCTCTGATAGCCCAAATTGAGCCCAAAACAGCAGCTTTACCAGTAGCTTCCACCACCATTGGAAATGAGATGTTGCACTAACACACCCTGGGAGCTGAATAGCTCTGTCCCGCTGTATTGCTCGTCCGAGAATTGTCGGTGGAGTTCTTCAAACTCACATGAGGTCTGTCTCACCAGTTTCACCCTTTTTAAGCTGCCCACATTGAAGCAGCTCGGTCTCAGCCCTTTGCTAACCTTCAGGACAGATGTGCCCCATTCTTGGTGGACTCCTTTCCTTCATTTCTCACTTGCTCTTTCTCTGGCAAGTCACACTGGGTTCTATTTATCCCACCAAGTCCCTGTAGTGCTGTTTAAGCCTAAGATGTAGACATCAGCCTTTTTCTTTGCCATGCTCAGCCACACACGTACCAACACATTCACCCCCTTATTTGCTTTCTCATCCCTTTTCTGATCTCGCCACCTATTTTTTTTTCCCCTGTCCTTTGTAGCATTTCTTCTGTTCACCCGTGAGGATGTGGCAACTCTTCACTTTGATGGCAATCTGTCATGACCAGGTGCCTTTCCTTACTAAGGGGATTCCAACCTCCCCCCTGCAAGGGCTCCCCATACACATCAGGTGCCTCTGCATCTGCCAATCTACAACTCCAAAGCAGATGAGAGCCTTTGTCCACTCCCCACCCACGAACCAAGAAGATAGTGTCCACTGCTGTACTCCACCAGCCACCTCTCAGCTCATTTCACCCAGTGCTCCCCAAAACCTTTGTGATTCTGACCCTGCTTCCAGGATGCAGAGGTTAGTGGGTTTAAGGTACCATCTACACATGTCCAAGATGAAAGGGATGCTCAAGCATCTGTGAAATAGAGGGGCTAACAAAAAAAAAAAACAAACAAACTAAAAATTAAGGGTGGGGAAAAAAGAATGAGAAAAGAAAAGAAAAATGCAGATTACACCAGCCTCAGAGATAACCTAGGGACATTATTTTATCACCAAAAGTCCATTTTCAGTCACAGATGGGACATTTTTCTTCTTCCCTAACAGAAAACTATGAAGTCACACTAACCTCACCTACCAAAGGACAAAGCAATTGCAAGTCCTTTCTCTCCTGGACAGTTGCCAAATCAAACTCTGCGAGATAGAGGAGAGAAAAATAAAATAAACCACACTACAACAGGTCTCCCAAAGGAAAAACAGGGAATGAGGCTGAAGGATTGGAGGGTAAATTGGAAGAGAAATTCTGCCTGACTTCAGAATGAACTTGTGCACAGAGCCCTTAAACAACTAACTAGACCTGCCCGCCTGGGGAAGTTGGTAGAAAGGCCTTTCATTGTTGTCCTTACCAAGGCTCCAGTCCCGATTAATAACAAGTTGGAAGATTTGCAAGCACTGTCACAAGAATCAAGGCAGGCAATGGAGTCTGTAATAGTTGGCTTCCACATGCTGTTGATTGGGAGGGTGGGACTGGGAAGATGTCCCTCATCTCCAGTATAGGGCTGTCCAGGATGCTCAGGAGGAGTTTGTATGAGGATCTCATGGGATATTTGCTGGTCATTTTGAAACAACTGCCTGATGTAGGAGGTAAACCTGAAAAAAGCCAGAGCAGAGTAAAAAGAAAAAAAACAAACCTGCAAACACCTTAGTAGTGCCTGGGAAGGCACCAGTGATATGGAGCTGGAAAGGATCAGTGCCTTGTCCACCAGCCTTAATACAAAGGATTTAAGCCATTTGGAGCCTGCTTTCCTGCAGAGCTCTCTGCTCAGCTGGTCTTTAACTGCTGCAACAATATTATCCACACTGAGAAATGCCCTGGGTTAAGGTCTCCTCAAAACCCAGACTGTGATTTCCCTTTGGGGATGACAAGAGAGAGCCAAGGAACAGAAGTAAAGGCTGGGGGGCTGGAAAAATAGAAGGCTTATGTGATGCTGGCTGCCAGAGGGAGACTTGGAGCAGGACTTCCCTTCCCAGTTAAGGGAAACCCCATGGAGTAAGGGATGAACTCTCCTTTTGCTCTCTGTTTTTCACTAAGTTCCTAGTCTGGTGTCTAGGCAGCAGCCAAAGCCCCTCCAGGTTCCATGTTAACTTGAGTGACTTTGGCCAGGTCCTAATGGGGCCAGTTGCTGCACTGGCACCCAGAGGCACCAAGGTTTCTGTGGGAATGGGACCAGCTCCTCTTGCCGATGGCATCATCTCCATCCTTGCACCTTATCACAGGGACACATCCTGCCACCACGGAGAGATTAATCAGCCCTGAAGCATGGCAGGAGAGGAGAAAACCAGTATTAAGCTTATAGTGATCCCCTAGGGAGCTGGCTCTGGCCACAGCTGGCTGTCCCAAGCTTGCAAAGATCATGTTAGTATGGAAAGGCATAGCAAAAATAATAAAAATAATTTTAAAACCCCACCCTTTTCAGACATTGTACACTTGCTTTGATCATGCCCTGTGCTCAGCAGCCTTACCCCACATAAACCCAGCCACCCAGACAGGTAGCCCCAATGCTGAAGGGGAAAGCCCACCCATACACCACATTCCCTGTGGCATCTCTCTGATGCTTTCCTTCTGCCAAAGTTTGTCAGGGTATCAGCATCTGGATAGAACCTCAGGATGTCTCTGAAACAGCTGAAAAGAAGAGGAAATAAAACGGGAAATAAAATCCCCATTAAGCACTAGAAGAAATAGGGTTATTTTGGCTCTTGTAGATTCTCAAGTGTTGGTACATGGTTCAGGCTCCTTGGGAAACTGTACACTGTGGGAAAATCCTACAGGATACAAGAGCAGTGCAACTAATGGAGTTACCCTGTCATAGCTCCGGATGCTCTTTCTAACAGTGTTTTTAACCATCCAATGCAGGGTTGGTTGTTGTTTTTTGTTTTTTGTTTTTTTTTTATGGCAGGGAGAATTGTTCTTGCCCTTTCACAGAGCATGAGCCACAAAAATCTCTAAGAAAACCATTATCTATTAAGGTCTGTATTGCTTTCAAGGGACTAAAAAGTTATTGTATTCCCAAAGTTATAATTTTTCCTTAATCCTAAATTTAAGTCTTGCAAGGACTTGAGAGTTGGACTCCACACTCTTAACATGTGTGGTTGTTTAGTCTGGAATAAAATTGAGGTATGTCACAAACAAGGAGCGAAAGCTTATAGGTCTCGCCAGTACCCAGCTTTGGGCTGAGCCCAGATGTACAAGTTCCAGTCCAGGGTTTGCCAGATAAACTAACAGAGGGGGTTTTCATGGCCACTGCTGTGGTGTCCAAGTAGTAAGAGATCCTGACTAGGTCTTATGAACAATTCTGCCAAAGCCATCAGTGGTGATTTTGTCTCTGTGCTGATTTGTTGCTGGTGTTGTAGAAATTAAAGATCTGCTCTTTTCAATCCAGACAAGGTACACTCAACCACTGTGGAGTTTCGATGGTGGGCATTGCTCAGTCTGTGTCAGCACAGATATCTGTGCATCCACTCCTCCCACAGGGCTTAAGTTTTCACTTCATCTACATGCTCAAGATGTTGAAGTTTGATTTCTTCTGAGCTGCTTAGAGATACAAGATCTGCCTGAGAGAGCTGGAGTGAAACGCTTGGAGAAGGAGGAGAAAGTGGGTCCTCTGATCTCAAGGAGGAGTCCTGCAGACATGGGGCCGCCTTGTCCAAGCCCTGCAGCATCACAGGTCCCTTCATGGGAGGCAACGTGGTGGTGCACATGGTGGAACACTTGGCTATTGCATTTATCATCTCTCACTTGGAGCTGCTCAATGGGATTAAACCTAGGCATCCACTCCAGTCCCTCATGCACATCCCCCCCTCCAAGGGATGCTCCCCTGCAGCCGCCTCACTTAGGAACATAAAACAGATGTCACAGCAAGGTTCTGGGGACCTGATACTCTCTCACCAGCACCATGACCAGCCTGCAGCACCAAGCAGTGCTGCCAGGGGTGCAGCTGCTGCACCAGCACCCTGCCTGCAGCCAGTGTGAGCAGGTGGAGACACTCCAGAAGCTGTTTCTGGTGCCGTCAAGGCATCCTTTCTGCCCTTGACCACCCCTTCCTTCAGAAAAGATGATTTTCTTTACCTCAACGGTACAAGGCACGAGCGAGATACAGGGGCTGCAGAGCTCCTATCAGTGCCAGGAGGTACCCTATGCAGAGCTGGGTGAAGAGGTTTTCTTCTCCAAATGCTGCTGCTGAGCCCAGGACCATGACATCATCTCCTATGGCAGACAAACAACGGGACTGGAGTCATGAGCTGTGTCACCTGTGCCTCAGCTCAGTCTGACTCATTCTTCAGGCAAGCGACAGCTGCTCTGACATTGCACCATCAGGGCTGGGTCTAAAAATAAAATTAGAAAGGAAAAAAAAATATAGAGAGAGATATATATTCTTAGCCCAAAGTCTGTCTCAGAGCCCCCCAGGGGACACTAGGATTGAAGGAAGAGGAGATGGCAAAGTCCTGGAGGCTGAAAGCAGGGCTCCGGATGGAACGTGCTGGATGTGCAGGAACATCAGTTTCCTTCCACAGCAGACAGGGAGTTTCCACATGGTGCCATCTCCCTCCCTCTTTTTTATGGAGGAAAGAAAAACTAAGTAAAGGAAGGATCTGAAAGGCTGTGCCAAGTTCCCAGTAGCTGGTGCGTGAAGCTGTGACCTCCACATCATAAATCCTCACCCTCATCCCTCAGCTTTTGTGTTGTTGCTGCCTCCCTTACAGGCACAGCCACACTCTCTGGAGCAGTGTATTTGGGTAATTTATTCCCCCCCAAAAAGCTCAGCTCATGGGCAGCGTCTGGCTCCCTGCAAAGGTCGCTTTGCTTGCTTTAGTTTCATCTCTTCATCCAGATTTAGCAGCAGGACACCAAGACCCATCAAAACCCTGGCTTCTCCTCTTTCCCCTTAGACAGCATAAGGTTACTTGGAAAACAAGTTATCCTAAAACACATCTTGAGAGAATTCCTTCAAAATAAATATTCAGGTTCCAGGGCCATTTTCCAGCTGAAACCATACAAAGTTGAACTTCATACAGGTTTGTGAGCTGCTTTAATAAGCCTCAACTTGCCTTTGCCAACCAACACGTTACTCCACCAGCCAGACCCGGAACAAAGCCAGGAGCTGGAGCAGAGCCCATGGGATGCTCCATTGCCCTCAATGGCTCTCTGCAGGGCTCACAGACCTGCTGCTTATAAGCAGATTTTGCTCCCTCAATGTCTTACCTTGTCCCGGGTCCCATTTTTCTGTGCATTTTGCAAAAGGAGATGGTCTCTTCCAGCAGACACTGTACTGCCTCCCAGCGGTGGGAAGCAGGGACTTTCCTAACCAATATACTTTTACGGCTATTTACAACTTGATTTAAGCTCTTGTTGTCAGAGCAAAGAGAGAAAAATATTTTTTAATGTGCCAAGGAAGGCTGGCACAAAATGCGAGCAAATTTCCATTAAAAAAAATAATAAAAAACACATGCGCAAAAAAGAAACAGAACAAAAACAAACACCAAACCAAACAAACCACCACCACCTAAACATCTTAGATACAAGGAAGAAATGTTTTTACACTGATGGTAGCGAGACCCTGGCCCAGGTTGCCCAGAGAGGTGGTCAATGCCCCATCCCTGGAAACATTCCAGGTGAGGTTGGCCAAGGCTCTAGCTGCAGATGTCTCTGCTCAGTGCAGGGGGGATAGACTACATAACCTTGAAAGGTCCCTCCCAACACAAACCAATGGGTAAACAGATCCCATTGGCATCAGTACTTTTTACTTAAGTATTTTGGGCTCCCCAACCCAGCAAAAACCCTTCTTCTTAAACTCAACTCAACATAGACTTGCATTTTCTTATGGTGGGAGTGCACAGTGAGCCCACAAGTGTGTCTGCTGCAGAATGGAAGGAACTACTGTAGGTGCACCTGTGGCTATGGTCCACGCTGAAGCATTTCCAGAGTCAAGTAAGAAGGCATCATCATCTCTCTTGTGTCTCCAAAGCCTGCATGCATCTCACGCAGCCATAAATCAATTTCCAGGCTTTTTCAGAATTGGATTTGTACCACCAAAGCCTCGGGTCACATGTACTCAAGTGCCCGACAGGAATTCATAGGTTGCCGGAGTGCTTTTCAAAAAATATTACTTAAGCTCCTCAGAAAGGCAGATACTTCAGTGGGGGCTCTGTCAGGTTTATAATCACGTACAGAAGCATCATCCTGTGGTTTAAGTACAGTGAAAATGCAAAATGTGATAGCCAGCAAGGAAAAACAGAGCTTGTTGAGTTGCTGACAGGGTATTAAGTCATAAAAAGTCATTTTAAGTTTTAAGCATAGAGGGAATGCTTCCCTGTCCAAGTGTCCATCAGCTTCTCCTCACCCAGATGCACTGTGTCCAGATGGAACAAGACCCTTCTTCTAGCTTTAACAGCCCCACTTATCATTTCTCAAGGCAATTATTCGGGCAGAGCACCAAGAAGCCACCTTAGGGCATGTGGATTATGTTTGCCTAAGTTGCTCAAGGCAAAGGTTTCCAATGTCTGCAGTAACCCCAACTGAGGACAGCCCTGTTGCACTGGGAGCAGAGACCCCACTGCTTGAGGGACACCTGTTGTCCCCATCCCCACAGATGAACTGCACCCTGAGATGCTTCTCAAAGGTGCTCCCACCTTCACTATCTGGGTAGCTCCTACAGGAGGAGTTTTCCCTCAAACCCAGCAAACACATAACAGAGCAGCTTTGTTTGAAAAGAAACAAATAGAGTTGTGTCTTCTAGTTTTGGCAAGCAAAGAGCATCTTACTGCATTCAACTGCTCCTCTAAATTTTGTTTAGATCATGTCAAAGTCTGTATGCTTCAAAGCAACCATGTTTAGGGGGATGGAAAGACTCTCTGGTCAGCCAGAAGGGGCAGGAAAGCCTTAGATAAGCACTGGCATGCTCAGAGCTGCGGGAGCAGCACAGAGGATATATAAAAGCATCTCTGAGAGATGGAGCATTATCTGGGCCCACAATGAAGTCCTTGCACAAACTAAGCTTGCCCTGAAACTACCAGTACAAACCATGGGGTGAGGAGACAGGTGAAGTAATGACACTTTCTCACCCTGTCTCCTCCCATCCCATGCTTGACAGCTAGTTTGGACGAGTTTGAGATCAGATGCTTGCTTTTAAATATCATTCTTCTCAGGGTATGAAGATCAAGACAAGAACTGAATCCCCTCCAAACACATGGCTTTCAGCACAGTTAACTGCTATGCACTTTTACCATCCCAGCTTTGTAGAGAACAGGGGTCCACCACACATCAAAAAAAATAATGGAGCAAAAGTATATGTTTACATCTTCCTATACAAACACATAAGCATGAGATACAGAAGACCACAGCATCATAGAGAAGGAGGCACAGCAGAAAATCAACACAAAAAGCCACACCTGAACTCGAGAGCACAGGACACAGAAGATTGATGCATTTCCTCCTCCAAGTTGCCCAGCAAGGGAACATTCACACTTCTCAAAGGCCATCAGGTGGCAGACCAGCGGCATGTTAATGCATATACTGGAACAAGACAGATGCAACTCTCCAGGCTCCTCTGACATTTCTTCTGCCCTGTATCAAAAGGCAATGGTCCAATGCTTCCCACCAAACTTGGGATGTTCCTCTTAGAGGCACAGCACCTTAAAACAAAACAAAACAACACAACAACACAGAAAGAAAAACCTGCTCTCTTTCTTCTCTTTCTTACCCACATCTCCTACCTGAGGTTGTTTAGCTTGGAGAAAAGGAGGTTCTGAGAAGACCTTCTCCCTCTCAACAACTCCCTGAAAGGAGGTTGGAGCCAGGATCTTCTCCCAATGAAGAAGTGATATGACAAGAGGAAACAGACTCAAGTTGTACCAGGGGAGATTTAAGTTGGATGTTAGGAAAAAATTCTTCCCCAAAAGGATTGCCAAGCCCTAGAACATGCTGCCCAGATCACTGGTAGAGTCACCACCCCATAAAGACTCTGCTCCTAACCTGATCTCAGCTGACGTAAACAAGCACAGAACTCAGTAAGGTCACACGGATTTAAAGCCTAATTACCTATGGGTGATACCACCCCCCCTATCATTAGCCAGCTCACCTGCAAGACCTGCAGCAGATTTAGAAAGGAGAAGCACAGTGATGAAGATGGAATTTCAAAGTAACTATTAGCACCACTTGTAATTTCCTTGTTTTCTCCAAACTAGCCAAGGCAGGCTGTGTCTACTAGACTAGATCCCTGCCAGGAAACACAATCATATATAAGAAAGCTGTTAATGACTTGCAATCAGAAAACCTTCTATCAGAGCATCTTGTGGCACCGTACAAGCAGTAATGAAGGGAAGCTCCTCTGCAAGGCACACAAGGATGCCATAGGTTAGACACCAACCATGCCCTGGCTTTAGGGTATCCATCTATTTGGGCAGGAGAAGGTTTGAGATGAGCGAGGGCAGCCCTGACTTGTTGTCTGCCCTTGGCCAGGTAGTTTTGGCCTTGATGGCTCAGGCCAGGGAGGCAATAAAAGTCCAGGACCTAGAAGCAGAGCTGGTCATGTCCGCATGCAAAGCAACACTTCTTTTTTTTCCAAAGCCCTACAAAACAAAGGATTAGACAAAAATAGATGTGAAGCTGTTATTGATCTTCCAGCCAAGATTTGCAATAAAAGAACACTCTTTTTGGCTTATTTCTTTTCTAGAAGAGGATGAAGTATCAGAGACATTGCAGCTCAATTTTATCTCCTAGGGACCAGCCAAACACCATGTTAGAGGTGGGCAAAGCCAGCCAGGACAGGAAAAGAACCCGCCCAAATTTCAGAACAGCTTGTAGAATGAATCTTTATCATAGGTTCAGCAGTCGAGTTATCCTTGTCAGCCACCCAGCTAAGCGCACGTCTGAGGGGTCCATTACACGATTTGCTGTTTTCCTTTCTCACATGCATTTTAATAGCATATTATGGACTTTGTGGAAGAAAAGTGCTCCATAGATAATCCCACTGGAGTTAGAAGACTTTGGGTTATTAAATATCTATCTAGAGTGGAAAATTAGATTGGCATCTCTGCACAGAAGCGAATTTCCACCAGTTCATTCATTAGGCCATCACGTCAGCATTTCATAGGGAGATAGCCTACCTAGTTCACCTGCACTGCTCAGTGCTTACAGCTCAGCATTACAGATACATGGCCACCCCAATTAGAGGGTTGAGTTTGCCTAATTTGACAGGCCTGTCCTGCTCCCAGCAGACATCAAGGGGTGCTTGCTCCTCACTTTCTGCAGGATTAGGATACAGCCAATAATACCTCACTTTCAGATTGCCACGCTACAACTCTACAAATGTTTTGTCTGTTTCTCATATTCCCACAGTGCTGCAACCACTGCCCAAGCAATTGTGTTTCTCAGTTGAGCAAGCCCTACTTGGATGGCTGTGGCATGTTACTTATCATTATTTATCCATCTGTTTGATCAGAAGTGAAGGAAGGCAGCAAAGGCAGGCAGGAAAATGTGTTTCAACCACCTGTGATTAATTTTGGCTTAGAAATTTTAAGAGTCTCAGAAATGTGAGATGCTGAGCCAGCTTTCTGAGACACTGGGGACCAGAGGAGTCAACCCAAAGATGAATTTTGACCTGTTCATGAAAGGGATTATATCACATCACTGACTGTCACAGGACTGTAGGAGTTTCCTTTATCCTGAGTCTTACATCTCTATGCAGTTCTTCAACATAAAAACAGCCTTAAAATTTATTTTAAGTGCTCACTTGTGAACTATCTAACCCCAACACTTACACTACTAGTGGGAGAACTAAAGTGAGCAAAATCCAAGCTCTAGCTTAAAAAACATCACAAAGCAGTGGGCTTCCTTCCAAGCTCTCGTGCCCTGCACCAGCTCTACATTCAATGAAACTATGTTACACATTTATCCTCTCCTTAATGAGGTACTTACCTATTATAGTGCAATAAAACGCCAACCTAACTCAGATCTTCAGCTGGTGCAAGACCATGTTGACTACAGATATTTCCCCTTCCCAAGGATCTTTTTTTTTCCCTTCAATAAAGTGCTGAGGCTATTCCCAGTTCTTCCACAGGGATGGGTTTTCCCACTCACCTTCATTAATATGGTAGCCCAGGTCTTCTGCCAAAGTCCAACAAAAGCAAATCTATTTTTAACCAAATGGCTCCATCAGAAACCTTCAAAGCCTGCTATAAAAATGACTAGAGAGTATTATCTGTGGCATGCCTTAATTAAAGCCATTTTATATACCACCAGTGGCACTGGAAGGTCTGTGCAGATGCCCAGCCAGCTTGCCAGGCCCAGTCATGTCCGTGGCGGCTGTCCCAGCTGGCAGGAAGGTGCAGCCTAAGGAAAGCTGGAATTCTTATTGCACACTCCAGCACAGCTTGTTATAGAGGACCCCCATCCTAAAAGCCCAGACCAACTCTGTCCTGTGCCTGGGGCCAGACATACTCTTGCAGATTAGGAGAGCCCTGAGCCACTATGGCCTCCAAGGCTCAGTGGGGGGTCATGGTCCTCCTCTCTCCTCCCCCTGTCCCCCCTTGCCCTTCCTCAGGAGCCCAGAAATGAACTGAAACATTAAGACATCTGGAGTCTCAGCTTGTTCTTCAGGAAGATGCACTTTTTTTTTTTATTTTATTGTGCAAGCAGATTTTAAGAGCATCAGGGCAGAGAATCATAGAAGCATGGAATCATTTCAGTTGGAAGAGAGCTTTAAGATCATCAAGTCCAACTGTTAACCCAGCACTGCCAAGTCACCACTAAACGATGGCATTCCATAACACATCTACACAGCTTTGAAACCCCCCCCAGGGATGGGGACTCCACCACTGCTGTGGGCAGTCTGGGCTAGGGCTTGACAACCCTTGCGGGGAAGAAATTTTTCCTCATGTCCAACCTAAACCTCCCCTGGTTTGAGGCTGTTTCCTCTTATCCTAGAGAACATGTGGGAATTTCTCCCCTTTATTTTGGCTTCGTAAAGAAACCCACTTTCAGTCCCCATTTTCCCACCTCAGTTTCTTGAGATGTCAGAAGAAATAGGGTGAGAGCCAAATCTACCGGTGGGGCTGCCCTACTGTGATGGCTGTTAGAATCAAAAGGATAGCAAACCAGGGAGGGGAGGTGATGCAGCCACCTTGCTTCACACCGTTGTAACAGCAGCATGGGATCTCAAAGGAAAATCCTCATTCCCCATGCTGGGCAGGGATAAACGGGGGTGATTTAGGTGGTCATCTATCTGTGGGTGCTGCCACATGCTCTTCAGGAAACTTGCTTGAAGACAGAAAAAGAGGTTTCAGAGGAGTCCCCCCTGCTTAACTGTGGGTGTGGTCCTGTGATGGGGAAGCCACATTTCCAGCATCAGGCTGTTCTGGGGCTGGTGGGCAGGTCAGGGTGTAGCATCCTGGTGCTGGGGCAGCTGGTACCCACATGCAGACCCAGGGCTATACATGTCCTCTCACCCTTATGTCCATGGCATGCCTTAACCTCAGGAGCTTGCCTAAACACTGTGTCCCCAGTGCATCTCCTTCCTCCTGCAGTGCCCAGATATGCCACCTCCTTTACACCCCCACACACCTGGCTCATCAGAAGTGAGGAAAGCCCCAGATTAACCTTTCTGAAACAACAGAGCCTGTCACTGCCTGCCCTGCCTTCCCCACTGAGGGACCATCACCCTGTTCACCACCTGGAAGGAGGAATCCATCCAGGATGTGTAAAACCCAGCCCAGATGCCTGGGTTGGAAAAAAAGCAGTTGTTACTGCAAACTCTATATACAGTATTTATCAAATGATAAATTTATCAAATGAAGTCTCTGCATTGGGTACTACATTTTTTTTCTCTGCTCCGGCTTGCTTGTGCTCTGTCTGCTCTTTTTGATGGGAGATGACAGAAAACAATTTCAGGCTCCTTGTTGTCACTGCCACAAGGCTTTTCCCCTCCTGAGGAGACCCTGCGGGTCCTCAAAAGGGACTTGGGACAAGTGTTGCACAAACAAAACCACCCTCTAGCAACAGCCAGCTCCATTGCAGCTGCCTTGCTCCAGCACTAAAGTTAATGCACAAGTTTCTGGTGCTACTCTAAATATTCAGCAGGAAATTGTAATGGGAAGGTGAGTAGAAAATATCAATTATTGGAGGGTTCAAACAGTGCAATCCCTGCTGCTGCCTGCCAGGTTCCATATGCGTGTAAATCAGCCACAGCACATCATTTAGTTTGAACACTATATTAAAAAGGACAGAAAAAAATGTGATTTTTTTTACCAGCATCGGAGGGGTTATAAAGCAGGTGGGGGAAAGCCACAGCATGCACAACCCTGGTCATATCAACTCTGCTTCATCTCTGTGGTGTAAAAGCACACATGGGATTGCAAAAATGCACCAGATGCACGTTTCTCTTCCATCACCCTGACTTTGGGTCAGGGTATAAATGACTAGGGAAACCAAAAAGCAAGTTAAAAAAACTGCTCATTTGACTTCAGCAGGTGGTTTTGCTTTTACTGAAAGCAAACCTGAGATCCCGGAGTGCTCCTGCTCAGGGTTCCCATGGGAAAATGCCGCAATCCTCTAATTATGGTTTATAAAAGGCATGATAATAGCAGGGATTTTCTTCTCCTTGTCTGCAGTGCTCTTGTCCATGTAAACGTGATCACGCTGTCAGCATGCAGTGCTTATACAGGGTGATGGAGATCGCGGAGCATCTGATCTCTTCAGCATGACTTTGCACTTGGTTGCACACTCCATCTTTATCAAGCCGTACACTTGATCCAGGCTGGGGGTGAGGGGCATTTTGGCGATGGAGCATCCTAAGCTCAGTTGTTTGCACCCAGTTCATCTAAGTCCTGAGGAGGTTTGGGTTGACTCGTAGACTCTAATGCAACATGACAGCCAAGTATCAGCAACATGAACGCGAAGACTTGCTGCCAGCACCTGAGCTGAGCGCTGGGAGCAAATGGGAAAAAAAGCCTCATGCCCGTGGCTGAGAGTGGTCTGAATCCCACCAGCTGGCCACAGGCTGTGGACTCACAGCATCATTAAGGTGGGATGAATTAACAGTGGAGGCTCTCAGGCTTGGTTTTCTCCATGATGGAGGATAATTGAGTACCCCCCCACCCAGTCCTGCCTTACCCTGCCGTCCACAACTTTGCGCCTATGCATGGATGGACAGATAGAGGGATGCTGCTGAGGGGGGTGTGGGAAGTGATGGCAAAGCTGTGGCTGCTGGAGAAGGAAGCTTGGCCATCCCAGGTGGCAGCACCTCTGCAGTACTGTGCATGCAGGGTCCATACCATGCCCCCATTCTGCTGGGTCCTGTTACCCTCCAAAATTAATTACCAGTGCCCCTGCTGAAGATAAAACTGAAATCATATTTATTTTTGCACTTACATTCCAGTTGCCATGTAATTAAGTGCTACCACATAATTAAAGAGGATTTAGAGGGTTTTTATGCCCTGCAATGCGCCATAATTATGGTTAATTCCTCTTTTACAGCTTCCGAGCATCTCCAGTGGAGCTCTGGGAGCTGCTGGGGCAGGCAGAGTGGCTGTCACAAGGCTCAGAAATGCGGCGCACAGTTTTAGCAGTGAAGGGCAGCAACTCAGAGAGGCCTGGCCCCATCCCAAAATCTTTCTTTATAAATTTAATCCCTCCCTAGGCATGGGGCAGGAGTGATGACCTCTGTAAGCTCCTAGGAGCATCATTATAGGCGAATGGTGGTGCAGAGGAGAGCAGCAGTGGGAGCCATCCCAGCCTCTCCCACCAGGCCCTCCCTGGTAAAACTGCTTTAACTCTTGGAGACACTGTATAAGGATAAAATAAACCCTTCTGCGATATTCAGTCCTCTGAGAGGGGATTATTTCACAGCTGAGCGTGAATAAATATACAGGACGGGCAGGGAATCCCAAGGGACGGGGCTGTCCCAGTAGTGGGGCAGCCAAGGCTATCTCCAACAGACATCAAATTTTAGCTCTCAAAGGGCCAGGCAACCAAGTACTCACCTGTCACAACTCGAATCACACATCCAGCCTCATAAGTATGACAGAACTCAGTTTTAGCAGCCAGCAACTTCCCATTAGAAGCCTGGAATTCAGGCACTGCCCGATCAGGGTGTCACATATGGACCTAGAAGGGAGCAGGTCACCCTCCTGCAGGATCTGGGACACCATGGGTCTTTATACTGGTGATAGAGGATGAAAGAAAGCGTTTAACTATGAGCTGCTCCATGGACTTACAGCCTGCACCTGCATCTCAGCATCATCCATGGAGAATTGGGGCCAGTTGCAGCAGAGGGACGGGCAGCAGCCAGGCCACTGCCCAAGCCCACTACTAATGGTGTTCATGATCAAATTAGGCATCTATCTTGGTTTTCTTTGCAAAAACAGGTGCCCACCTTTGCAAGCTGGTCACACGAGGTAATTATCCACCAAACGAGTGGTTTTTTTGTGGTGCATGGTTGAGCGCAGTCACTTTGAAGAGGGAGCTGATAACATACCCACTGCTGCCTGTAAATATATTAATGAAGACAGTCAATGCCACAGTTTGATCAGTAAAATGCTGGGATGGGCTCAGATTAGAGCTGGCACCCTTGCAAAAATAAGAATTACCCTGGGCAACTCCTTAGGCTTTTCAGGGAAGCAGGCAGGAGGCAGCAGTCAAACGAGATGCCATGAAGCCAGACACCACACCAGAGCTCGGCTTTATGTGTTAATGGGAAAACGAAAGGAGATTCCCTCCAAAACCTTTGCACTAAGCCACTGCCTGCTTTCCTGTGGGAGCTCATAGAGGCTATTGATATATGCCATGGCAATTCAGTAAAAGAATATGTAATGAAAGCGAGATATAACGTAGGCTGCAATCACAGAGGTGTGCATGAATTATTGAGCTGGCAGAGTATGCAGGCAGTTGGGGGAACTATAGATTTCTTCCTCCACATGTAGTTAGGGAGCACTGGTAAAAGCGTCAAAGTATTTCATCCTTAAATATGTCATCAGTCAGCAGGGTAAAAAGCAGTCTTTCTCTGAAAGCTGCTTGGTGGTGGCATGAAATGACTTTGTGGGGCTCTCCTGTGCGCTGCAGGTATCAGTGTTGGTCCTCAGCTCCAGCCCCATAAGTCCACAAGGCCTGGACTTCAACTAACCAGCATTACAGGGGGACGTGACGCTTTGCTCCTCTAAGCTTTCTTCTTTAATTTCCCCAAAAGCCTGCAACAGGTTGTATTTAGAGGGGAGACAAGGATTGAAATTAGCCAGAGGGTGCAGAAGGAGTTGATCAGGGAGGGGGCTCTGTTTGCTTGTACATAGTAAAGACCTTCACTCTGTCATGAAGTCCAGGAAACTTGCAATGAAACCTTAGAACAGCCAAATTGCACATCAGTAGGTCAGTAATAACTGGGACACAGTGCTCTTCCCCCCCTGAGAATTGGGTCTGCAGGACATGTTGCGTCTCTACATCTTCTCAGAAGGGTCCTACTGATGCAAATCTATTTAATGATAACAAATTTGCACAAGTTTCAAGCTGCTGAGGATCTGACCCAATTATTCCCACTATTTCTCATTTAGCAGCTGGTTCAATGTAAGTGCTTTGTGGTGACACAGGCAAATCACAAGAGTTTCTCACTGGATCACAAAGCAAAGCAAAGCAAAATCAAGGTGTGTGCCTTCATAGAACCATATAATGGTTTGAGTTGGAAGGGACCTTAAAAATCGGCTAGTCCAACCCCTCTGCAGTGAGCAGGGACATCTTCAACTAGGATATGTTGCTCAGAGTCCTGTCCAACCTGACCTTGAACCCTTCCAGTGATGGGGCATCCACAACTTCTCTGGGAAACTTGTTCCAGTGTCTCACCACCCTCACAGTGAAGGGTTTCTTCCTTACATCTAATCTAAATCTACCCTCTTTCAGTTTTTTGTGCACACGTCCTTACCTGCCATGGCTGGAGGACTGTGGCACCCAGGAGCTATTTCAATGTAGAGCAAATAACAATGACCATGCATGGGAGTGATGGGTGGCTCTAAACCAGCCAGTACTGCAGCATCTTCTGGGACATATAAAAAAAATAAGTAAAAGAAAATAATCAGAGTTGGGCTTCAGAGCTTTCGATCCACCTGTTTCCTAGCTGTGTGGTCACCTTGGAATAGAAAGTATACAGCTGGAAAGCCAAACAGAAACATCACAGAAACAATTTCCTTCCCTAAGATCCCAGCAAGCAGGAGAAAAGCTGCACAGGCTGCACCTCGCCATGTCACGGAGCAGGCACCATCTGCGCTGAGTGCTCAGGTATCTCCAGGGTGGTTTTAGGAGCCTTAAAATCCATCCAGCAGGGGTTTTTCTTTTTTGTCTTATGGGAAACCTTCAACACATTTTTTGATATAGAAGCCCAAATAATACACTTGAAGGCTTCCCGCTTGCTTCACGCAAGTCTCGCTCATGCAAGCCCCAGGCTCACTCCCACCATTAGCAGCAGCTGGGAGCAAATGCATCCCAGTGCTCTGTCTCCCACCAGCTGAGACCTGTCAGGGAACACATCACAGCTCCAATCAGCCAGCCCTGACACGGCTTGGGAACTGCCGGCTGTTAGCTAATATCTGCCTGCTCCTGCTGTGCCCAGGAAGCAGGCAGCGAACTCCATTTCTGGATGGTTTGTTTGTCAGCATTAAGGATGAGTGCCAGCCTGAACTCCAAATAGATCTGATTTTCCCGTTTGACGTCTGCAGCATAAAGCTGGGCTTCTGGTCTATCCAGCATTCAGGAAAAGAGAATGTAATAAATGCATATAAATATGGATATATACACACATATCTCTATGTGCTCTGGGTAGATTAAAATGTTTCTGCCCAGAACAAAATGTTCGCTTCATTTTCACATTTTTAGTCACTTCAAAAACATTTTAATACATGATGTGAGCCTGAAGAAACAAATGCTTTAATTTTTAAAGCATCTTTCCAGGCAGGATTTGGTTTGGGTTTTCTTTCAAACCAAAGCAATTAACCAAAAATGGGATGAAAATAGAAATATTGTTGGACCATCCAAATATCTGTGGCTATTTAACCTAGAGAAGAGAAGGCTGAGAGGAGACCTTATCAATGCTTATCGAGCAATATGGGTGGCAGAAGGATGGGGCCAGACTTTTATCAGTGGTGCCTAGCAACAGGACAAAGGGCAACAGGCACAAACCAGAACCCAAGAAATTCAATCTGAACATAAGGAGAAAATTCTGTGAGGGTGTCAGAGCCTGGCCCAGGCTGCCCAGAGAGGTTGTGGAGTCTCCCTCTCTGGAGAGACTCCAAACGCACCTGGACAATGTGATCCTGGCCTCCCTACCGGGGGTGACCCAGATGGAGCAAGGGGGTTGGAGGAGATGATCTCCAGAGGTCCCTTTCAACCCCCACCGTTCTGTGATTCTGTGAAATACTAAATTATTTCCAGCAAAATGCCACAGATAAAACCCTCTGTGCAGGTCTGATGTCCCCATGCCAATCCAGGCACGGTTTGAGTTTGCTATGTTCATATTGCAAAGCCATAAAATGGGAGCTGCAGATGCTGCTGGGGGACATGACATTGCACTTCTGGGTGGTGCTACCCCCCAGAAAACAGCTGCCATGCCATTAATGACTTTCTTAGTGCAGCTGCTCTGAGCATCATCACATGCAGGTTCCCTTTTGCATTCCCAGCACCAAGCTGCTCACACAGATAGAGACCATCAGCAAAATGTAAAAATAGCTGAATATATATAATTAGGGTGGATGCACTGTGGATTTAACAGGGTTTTTAAGAGAGTTTTTCTATTTCTTCCTTTGCTGACCCATAAGACATAAGCCCTGGATGGAGAGAGGCCGTTCAGGAAGGACAGAGAGCACTTTGCTGTGGGATATGTTTGGCAAAAGCCCTCAAATATTTTTCTCAGTTTTATGTTGTGTGGTTTTTTTTTACTGAGAACCACAGTGAAATTGCAGCAGATTGATTCTTTCACAGCTCCCAAAAGTTGAAATGCTTTGGAGCTGGGAGCTCAGTGCCTGCCAAACATAATTAACTCTAATAATTTTTTAATTTGAACTTTAATTCAAACATCCACGTTTCTGGGGGACCATAGAGGGGAAAAAAACCCAAACAAAATGCAAAACAAAACACACCAAAACCAAAAACAAACAGACCAAACAAACAAACAAAAAATCAACAAAGCAAAGGAAACTAGCTCTGGTAAAGTAAAGCAGAAGCCTCAAGCCTGTGCTGTGCTAGAAGCAACTGTCCTGGCCTGGGTGCAAGTAGATGGACAGACATCACCCCAGTCTGATGGAAATCAGGGGAAAAGACATTGCCATTGGACGCCAGGAAACCACCAGACTCAAAGCTGCCTTTGAAGCCCTTGTCAGGAGGTTTTCCAAGGCCACCTTTGGGGATGGAGGGACCAAAGTCACCAGGAACACCACCAGCTGGGAGTTTTATCTGAACTTCGTGACAATGAAGGCAAAATGAAAAAAAAAAAAAACCACACAAAAAAAAAACAAACACCCCCCCCCCCCAAAAAAAAACAAAAACAAAACAAAACAAAACAAAAAAAAAACAACCAAAAAACACCAAACAAAACAAAACAAACAGAAAAACCCAAACCAAAAAGGCACCTCAGATAAATTTGCCCTAATACAACTAATATTATGCATGACACAACCACAAAATTTTGCTGCCTTTTCCTCATACAAGGAGAAAGAAAAAAGAGAGACCTGGGTCTGTTCACTCAGTTTACTAATCCCACAGGAAACATTAGCTGAGATGGGAAACATGGGGAGGACAGGAGGATGAAGAACCTGAAGCAGGAAAATTAATACAGCTTCTCTTCCCCTCAAGACCATGCGCGTAGCCCCAGACCTCTGCCACCCAAATCCCTGCACTATCCTGCCGCAACTGAGCACATGGTGATGGGCTCCTCTAGGGAAGAGCAAATCATTGACAGGAGAAGCAGAAAAGAAAGTAGGACCAGATAGGGAATGGAGATGACAGACCCTGGGAATGCATCCAAAAATTTGGCAGGGCTTCAGAGCTGTCAAATCAAGCCTTCAGGAAGAAGTTGAGCATGAATAGGGATGTATGTCTCAAAAGGTCTGCTGTGGGTTATAGGACACCAAGGACCAAGCAAACCTGCTTTAGCAGGGAGGTTGGACTAGGTAATCTCCAGATTACCTCTACCTAATCTCCAGATCTCCCTACCAGGCTGTGATGCTGTGAGCATCCTTCTCCCCTGTAAGATCCTGTGGATTTAGCATGTTTTGAGATTCAGAGAGCCCAAACTGGTGTGACTTGTCACCATTAAGAGCCTGGCTGGTGGCATTAAGCCTGGCCCAGCACCTAACCAATGCAGGATTACTTTTTCTTTCTCTTTTTTTCTTCTGTGAACCTGCTTCTAACAATAATAATAATACCACAAAAGCTCCCTTAGCATCATGCCACAGGGATGCCACCATCCCCACAGCATCACCCCCTGTCCAAGGCCACCATGTTGAGCAGGGGTGGAAGGGGATGTCGTGACTTGCTGCTCAGAAAGCAGAGCTGGGCAGCATCCCACTGTGATGAATATACCGATAAAGAGATTCAGATCAATGAGCCTGGTGGTTTCTGCCAGCAAATGAATGGCTTTCAGTCTATGGGTTAGAGAGTCGTTAAATACCCAACCCACTTGCTGTCGTTAGGATGCTCACCCCGCTTTATCCACTGATGCATCTTCCGCTCCCTTGTCCCTGCAGCCATCCAGAGCCCTGTTGTGCTCATAAACAGGCTCTGGTGTCAATATTGAGCTGGGCTGGATCCAAAGAGCAGGAGGGGGAGGATTTAATTTCCCCATGTCTAAGTTGCTCCTGTAATCCTGTGAGGAGCCCTTGCTTTGAAGCTCCAGCCCAGCTCAGCACAGCCAGCTCATAGCCACAATTACTTCCACTCTGAGCACACACAAAAAAGCCAAGCAAGAGGCCAAGGAGCAGGTATTCAGCCTCCAGCGCCAAGTCAGTCAATGGCAGCTGGTGCTGATTAGTCCCTGTGCCTTCCCCTGTCACGGCTGCTCCATACACAAGGACAAGCAGTCTCTCCGTAGCCACCCAGGAGCTGCTGGAGAGCCCAGAAGGCAAAGGAGGATTTGAGGGGGTTGGGGTCTGAAAGCACAACCCTAAATCACCACTTACATCCCCTTCACTCCCTCCCATTGTCATCTCTGGCACTGTCCTTCTTTCTGTCTTCTGTGAGCATGACCAGAGCCACCGAAAGAGGAGACCACTCTGCCACAGTGTTATTTCCATTTTTCTTGCTTTTCCTATTAAAAAAACAAACAAACAAACAAACAAACAAACAAACAAACAAAAAAACAACAAAAAAACATATCAAAAGAATCCCAGGTTCCTTCTCATGAGAAGCTTCACAACTTCTTGGAGCTTTGGTAAAGTTTCTGGTGATGCAGCAAGGTCCTCGGCTCTTTGTATCTTTTTATCAGAGCTGTAAAGACCTGATTGGCCAGATTTAATGTTTCTGCTGCATCTTTTGCACTGCTGGTGCAGAAAGAACCAAAAAGCACATCTCTAGCATTCATCAGTACATGTCCTACAAACCCAACACAGGTAGGGAGCCATAAACACGGCAATTTACATTCCCTCCTAAAATGCTGCAAGAAATCCAACTGAGCATTCTCAGCTATTAGCTGGAAATTTTTAATTAGCTGTCCTGACACCAAAGCAACACTGGGGCTCATCTGAGAGACTCTAACCATGATACAACATAACCTCCAAGAAGACACACTCTAGCAAATGCACTTGGCTTGCAAGTAAACTACCTCCTGCGAAGAAAACACGAGGCAAGCGGTATCTTTGGGTGCAATGACCTTGCAGACACAGCCTCACTTGCCCATTAACACTGTCCACGATGGACCAGGAGGTGATTCCCCTGGTTGTAGTTAAGTATTAGTCAGCAGACAACAGTTCCAACAAGAGAAATGGGGCCAAATCCATCCCCAGTGCAACTGGGCTGTCATCAGTGACTTTAGACTGGAGATAAACATGGTCCTCAGAGGCTCGATTACCACCCAGGGGCTCGAGATCAATATTGGAATGAGAAGTTGTGTTCCTCCAAATCAAGGCAAGGTGAACCTGTAATCCAGAGCACAGGCAGGGGACAAAGGCACTTTTAACAGGAGGGATTTGTCTGCTCAGTGTTGACCTGAACAAGCTGGAGACTGCACAGTGTAATTTAGCGGTGTTTAACATCAAGTCTGCTGTTCCTATAGCTACTGAAGGAAGCTTAGCAACCTCGGGCGCAGCTCCTGGGGCACCAGAGGCGACCAAAGGAGAGCACAGGAATGCATTACTGTCATCCATGTATTAACACTTTGGACCTTACACATCGTACTCGTGTGGCACTGAAAGCAGATACCATACAGGGTGTTTCTGCTGAAAACATGAATATTAGGTGCTTTGCTAATACCCAGTTAACTCTTTCCTTAAAAAAAAAAACAACAAAACACAAAAAAACCCACAAGAATCTGCCTCTGTCACTGTTCAAGGGCAATAGCAGGGTCTCCCCAACAGCCATGGGCTCCACTCAGGGTTGATTTAGGCTCCACCAAAGCCAGCAGGAAGGTGTGTGGTTCAAGTTGGTCCCACATCTCTCTGGATGGCTTTGCCCAGAAGACCTTACCTCTTCACACTGAGTGCAGTTTCAGGGCTAACAACAACCATGCTTTTTTTCTTCTGTGTCCCAAGGTCCTCCCCACAACTGGCTGACCAAGGCTGGCTTAGAAGGCTCTTCCCACTCCCAAGAAAATGGGAACTGACAGTGAAAACCCAGTCCTGAGGAATGTGCTCATCAGCTTCAACTTGCTCCTGCTGGGCACCATCCTTAAGCCTTTTGAGTGCCGGCTGGAGGTGACAACGGAGCCGGCCAAGACACCAGTGGTGGATGAGGAGGGTGGCCTTGCCAACTGCAGCCCACCCATCAAAGAGCAGCCCATGGTCTTCCACCACATCTACAATATCAACATCCCCCTGGACAGCTGTTGCTCGTCCATGTTCAAGTCTTCAGCTGAAGAGGTCAGTTCAGAAGACGACCAGCTGGCAGAGTACGCGGAGCAGACCTCCGACAGCGAGAGCCAGGTCACCTTCACCCACAAGATAAACTTGCCCAAGCAGGCCTGCAAGTGCTCCACCTCCCTCCCGTCCCTGCAGGAGCTGCTGAGCAGGATTGAGATGCTGGAGAGGGAGGTCTCCATGCTCCGGGACCAATGCAACTCCAATTGCTGCCAAGAAAATGCAGCCACAGGTAGTAATGCCATCCTGTTAGCTCTTGCTGGGGACTGAGGGGTTGAGAGAAAGGCAGGAGGATAAATACAAACCTGGTGATGCCACTCAGAGTGGTAATGGAGGAAAACCTGTGTGCACCCATGATGTGGCTGTGGCTTTAGGGGAAAAGCTTGGCTTAGGTCCTCCAAGGCAGGAAACCCCCTGTGAGGGATTTGGTCACTTAAGTCCCCACACCCCATTTGCTGCAGAGACCCCATAATGGCCAGAGCAAAAGCTCCATTGCATCTAAAATTACTGCTGGTAAGGGCAGAGCAGGGTGATGTCCCAACCCTGCAGTCCTTGCAATGCTGTGAGACATCTGCCACTGCTTGTGGGACAAGGAGGAGAGATGCAGCTGCTGCTCACCTGAAGGCAGCACTGGGGCAGCTGGCAGTAAACCCCTTTATCTTCTCCATAGGAGGAAGGAATGTACCTGAAAAGCTGTCTGAAACAAAAAGAATAAAAAACAGAGGGAATTACTTCTGTTGCCAGGAAAGATGCAAAGAAAACCTCTAACAAAGGCACAGAACCACCAACAGGATGCTTCACCTGAATAAAAACATGTGTGGTTTGTGCAGCTCCCCAGGAGCCCCCATTAGGGTTACCCCATCAAAGACAGCCCCCCTTTAAACCTTGGATTTTTAGGGCAAGAACACCATCAAGGAGGAAGAAAAAACAAAAGCAACCCTTTTCCCCTCGATGCTCACTGCCTTTTTAAGTTTTGCAGCTATTAGTGGGATCTTTCCAGTGGTACTTCAACTTCTCTGTGTAGGACACATGCAAATTAAATGGGTGCAACCCACACTCAGGTCAGAGTTAGACCAAGGGTGTGTGGGTCAGGGAGGGAGAAAACAGAACAGCACAGCAGTGGGGTGGCTCGGGCTGACATTTCACCAGTGGAATTCAGTGGGTTTCCAGCTGTGGGCTCAGCCCACATCCCCCCACAATTCAACAGTCATCATCTGTGTTAATAACTAAGACAAAATGGAAAACACACATATGTGCCACTGGGGTGTGCAAAGCAAGGGTTAAAATCACATGGGAAAGCAACCAGAAAAAAAAAAAAAAAAACAAAAACGGTTTAAAAGGAATTAATTTGAAACTCTGATGGGTCTATTTGGGTTACTTGCAACATATGCAGACAGTCCCATTGAACATTCATGGTTTGGTGGAGTCTCCACTCTGATCGCAGATGCACTGAGCTAAAACTGGAGTAATTCTGTTTATTTTTACCGGACTTGCTTTTAATTTACTGCACAGCAAAGGAGAGCAGGATCCCTACACCCGAGGTATTTCCCCGAGGAAAGCTGCTCTCTTCCAGTACATTTACAAGCATGCTCTCCACTTTAGATAACTTAACTGGAGGCTGAGGTCTGAAGAGATCCTGATTGCCATTCCCAGTTATTTGTGGCTTAGACAGGAAGAATTCCTGCTCTTACACACCCCATAGGAAGAGCTGCTCAGATAGCTCAGCTAGGATGGAACACTTAGTTGGGGGACAAAAAGTCCTGTGGCTTGAGGTCTTTGTGGTACAGAGATTTCCCAAGGATTGGAGGAAGCACAGAAAGGGTTTCTGTTCTTCCTCAGTTCAGACAATTAAAAAATAGCAATGAAAAATTTTCCTGACTGGGATAAATCTGGAGCTGGAACAATGAGTCCATGTTACAGGGCAAAACAAGGAGAATTGGCAATGTCAGAGTGGCATGCTTTTTTGCCCATGCTTCCTTCCTTACCCCAGAGCATCGTCTGCAAGACTGTTGGGTAAAGGGGGGACATTAGAGGTGGTGGCCATAGTGGCCATGTGCTTTCCCTGCTTTCCTACAACCTCAGCATACCCAAACCCCTGATACTTTGTGCAAAGCGAACGGTTCTTAGTCAGACTCACCAGGATAGGGACAATGTCATTGGGTACACAGCTGCTTCTTGTAGGAAAGTAAGCAAGTAGACTGGGATCTCTCACCTGTAAAAAGGAACAGTGGGTGGAGAAGAGACAACCAGAGTCATGGCTGGTACAGAGGGCTGGACCCATGAAGGCTTTTTCCCAGTAAGGGGTCTAGGGAGGTTGTCATCACCTGATCACTGAGCTGAAGAGATACAAAAGGGAGCACTTGTACCCCAAAGAGGCTGGTGGTACCCATAGCTGTGGAGGCCAGCACACACAAGGGAACAGCCAAACTCCTGGAGACCCACCCAAACCCCACCCTGAGCCCACACCACCAATTCTGCCCTTCTTGGCCCTAAAGCCATAGGCTCCCCAGAGGTGGGTGTGCTCAGTAAGAGGGAGGACCATCTCCCGTTTGTCCCACATCTTGCCCCACTGCCCATTGACAGGCTGACCTGGAACCAACGCTGACCTTTTCCCACCACCCAGGTAGTGGTGGACTCTGACCCTCAGTCCTGCATCCTTGCAGGGCAGCTGGATTACACCCCACAGTGCAGTGGCCACGGAAACTTCAGCCTGGAGTCCTGCAGCTGCGTGTGCATGGAGGGCTGGGTGGGCAGCAACTGCTCAGAGCCCAGTTGCCCCCGCAGCTGCTCCAGCCGTGGTGTCTGCCTGGAGGGCCAGTGCATCTGCGACAATGACTATGGGGGCGAGGACTGCTCCCAGCTCCGTTGCCCGGCTGGCTGTGGCTCCCATGGGCTCTGCGTGGACGGCGAGTGCATCTGTGAAGAGGGGTTCACTGGGGAGGACTGCTCCCAGCTGCGGTGTCCCCATGACTGCTCAGGGAAGGGCCACTGCGTCAACGGGACATGTGTCTGCCAGGAGGGCTACGCCGGGGAGGACTGCAGGTGGCTGCACTGCCCCAACGCCTGCAGCAACCGTGGGGTCTGTCAGGATGGTCTCTGCGTCTGCGAGGAAGGCTACGAAGGGCAGGACTGCTCAGCAGGTAGCGGGGTTGTGTGTGGGGAGAGATGGACCCTAATGTATGAGGAAGGGGTTCCAGGCGCCTAGAGCCCCACAGGGGCACCATGAAGCCCGGGAAGTATCCATACCTGGCAGAGCATGTCATATAGGACCTGCTCAAGTCCTGCAGTTTGGCTGCCTCCCTGTTGTCCCTGTTCCCAAAGACACCACAAGCAAAAGTTTGGGAGGTGAGCAAAAAGCCAGCGAGTTTTGTCCCAGATCGGTGGTAAACCCTTGATGCAACAGCAGCTTCAGTCAGGTTCTCCTGAGCCTTTGCCTTGCTCACAGTTTATACAACCACAGATAACAGTGTTCCAAAGCCCCTGTCCATGTCCCACTATCAGACCCACTCACCCTTTCCCATGGCTGGGTGGATAAGCTGCACACACCCTGATGCTCTTCTTACCTCTGTCCTTCCCACTAGTGGCTCCTCCCGAAAACCTGCGAGTGACAGGGATTGACGACAGCTCCATCGAGCTGACGTGGGACAGCCCTGGGGCAGCCAGCGAGTATGTCGTCTCATACCAGCCAGCGGGGTCAGGAGGCACCCAGCTCCAGCAGCGGGTTCCTGGAGACTGGAGCAGCATCACCATCACAGAGCTGGAGCCAGGTGTTGCCTACAATGTCAGCATCTACGCAGTCATCAGTGACGTCTTGAGCATTCCTGTTTCCTCCAAGGTGATGACCAGTAAGTATCCTACTGCCCGTGTTGCTTGGTACCCAGATAACTAGAGGCAATGCTCCAGCTGGTTCATGTTTTTCATAAAAGCCTTCTAGCAGCAGAAACTTGAGCCTTCAAACAAATAAACAAAAAAAAATAAAATAAAATTTGGGAAATTTTTATCCCCATACACATTGGTATGGCAATAAAAGAAAGGGGGAAAAGACTCATAAAGACTCGGTCTGGATAACAAAAAAGCATGAATGACTAAAAAAACAAAGAAACTCTCTAGTGTTTCATTGAAGCCCCAAGAATATGGCCCAAAACAGAAAATATTATGTTACATCATGGAAGTGACAGGTTCTCCTCCTGATCCTGGATGGATTCCCTATGATGAATACCCATGATATGGGTGATAGCATAGCAGGAGGGGATGCTGCTGTACATCAGGAGATTATATAATCCTGACCAGGACCGTGATGCATAGAGGAAAACGAGCTTATCAAGCTGTAATGGCAATGTACAGAAAGAATCCTCAGAAACTAAAGCTACAGAGGGTGGTGGGGAAACAAACTATCCAGGCACCTCGTTTGCAACCCAGCCACTCACTCTGTTCACATGGTAATGCAGTGGGATGCTTTGGTGCCCAGCAGTCCAGGTATTTCTCTCTTCTCTTTCCCACCCACCTAGAGGAGGGCAAAGGGACTCTGATAACAGCTACCAAAAGCTTCCCTATTTTCATTACCTGAATAACAAAATAGCCACAGGGAGTGGGGTAAGAACCAGCAGCACCCACACTCCTGTCCCGTTCTGCTCACCACCTCCTGCTCCCTTCCAGACCTCGCTACACCACAGGGCCTGAAGTTCAAGACCATCACAGAGACAACAGTGGAGGTGCAGTGGGAGTCCTTTGCCTTCCCCTTTGATGGCTGGGAGATCAGCTTCATCCCCAAGGTACTGCTGACACACACATGGCATCACGGACTGCACCCAGTCACCCTAAAGAACACCAAGCAAGCAAATCCTAAATTAGCTCCTAGTTACTCTCCCTGTGTTCTTCATACCAGACACCACCAAACACCTCAACCTCCAGCTGCCAGACTGTGTTTCCCCAGTAGCCTTTGGTGTCAAGGACATGCATGCTCTCAAAGAAATTCCCCAGTAAAATCAAGAGACAAGTGTAGAAATAAACAAACAAACCTTCTAGCCTCACTGCCTCTTGCTGTCACCCCCTCTTTTTTTTCCCTTCCATCTCCTTTGCCATGACCCTTCCTCCTCCTCCTCTTCCTCTCCCGTGGTCTCTGCACACTAAGCTACCCAAAGCAGCCTGGATTGGACCGAGCAGCTGCCGTCTCTCAGAGAACTACCTTCAGCATCCCCAAGTCACACGCAGAGCTAATTCCTGCCACAGAATTTTAATCACTATGATAAACATGTAGAAATGGTGCCAGAAAAGATGAAAGGATGAAAATTTTGCCCTAAATATTGTGTATTTTCTATGCACGGCAACAAAAATTGTACATCATGTATTTCATCTATATTCATAATTTCTACAGCATTTATCCATAAGTATAGCTTCAATTGTATATGGAGCCTCTTTACAAGAGCATTTAAGCCCCAGCAGTAAAAGAAATGCTGATTAAGGGCTCAATTATGACGTTTTCACTTGTACAAAACCCTTGTTGGAGTCAAAGGCAGCTCCGGGCAGCAAACTGCACAACTTTTAAAGTTTTAAATGCTTTTCACTGTAAAGTGTCATTATACAGCACAAAGCAAGGGCCTGATTGCTTTAAATAACTCAGTCACTCGTTCCCAAAAAGGCTGGAAGAATCCAGGTGCAATTTTGGGTATATCTACACATGAACTGTGTCAGAAGTTGGAGTTTAGGTACTGCAGTTATAAACCTTGGGATAATTTCCATTCGCCAGTGGGATAAAAGCTGGAACAATAAGGCCACGTCAAGGAAGAGGTTTAGTAGCAAAAACCATCACTCTTTCAAACATTTCACTGATACTCAGGAATTAAGCTCAACAGCATCCCCCTGAAAGCAGATAAGTAGGGATATATCCATTTTTTGGGTGAGGAATCACCAGGATAGAAGCAAATTTCTACCCACAGGGTCATCAATGACAGGTTTTTCTCAAGCCAGCCCCAAAATACAAACCATTGGTCCTCCTCTCAATTTTTAAGCTTAAAACTTAAAACCGCACAGAAACATTTCAAGGTTCAAAAGAAGTGGAAAGGTGCAAAAGGATAGATGATCCTGGATGCAGGTTTTTGGGGTAGGGAAGGGCTGTAGCTCACCAGGCTTAGAAGTTCTCACATCCATCAGTCAAGTTCATAGTCTTGTGCTATAAAGGCACTGTCGTGCTCCTGCCCATCTGCTGCCAGGATTGGACTCTCTCGAGTTTCCATCATCAGCTTTTCTCCTAAAATAAGTCAGACGCTGATGTCTTCTTCACTGCCTGTAAGGAATGCTTGCTTGGGCAAACACTAAACCTTGGCTGCCACCCAAACAAACCAAAAACACAGTCCCAGAGGCTAAAAACAACAGCAGCATCACAAATAACCTCTATGAGAAAAATCAAGCTCACTTTGTCTTCCCAAAAAACAGGTGAGAGGATGTTGATTTGGCCCTCAGCATCCCTGCGAGGATACTTGTGCCCTCCTGCACAGCAATCCTCCTTCCGTGTCCCCTGCGATGCTCTCACACCCCCAAAGCTGGGTTGGGTGGGGATTGCCCATCTGCTGCTTGCACTGGGGGAGGCAGGGTGTGGGGAAAGATGAAGTGCAGACTGATTTAGAAAAGGAAATTAGGAAAGGTGGGATGGCAATTTATGGCTAAAATGGAAGATTTCCTGTCTAATGAGAAAAGACATGAATATGAATCAAGAGCTATGTGCAAAGATTTGTTTAGCATGTTATTAGTGAAGACAGTGGTGAGAAAAGATCCTTTGTCCAAACACTGTCAGGAAAGGTGACATTTGCCATTGCTTGAAGCCTTACAGAGCTTTTCAGAGCAAAACCTCAAAGTATAATGTGTTTAATAAAGATACTTAGAAAGCAGGGGATGGCAAAATGAAGATTTTACCATTTCATACCTATGTAAGAACAGCAGAAGGCTCCTGGAACCTGACTAGCAGGGAAAAGAGATCTAGCCCAGGCTTTGGGTTTATTATCTTTGCTCTGCCAGAGAATGGCAGACACACAGATATTAAAATACAGAAGTTGGGGTGTGGGGAGAAAGGTTGGGGGAGGATTTCTCAGCCCAACAACGTGGGTGCTCTACCCTTGGTGGGTGACTTCACCATGGGTTCCTGCACCTCCATGGTTGTACATGCCAGGGCAAGGATGTGATTTGGGGATGCAGGGCTGGACATGGAAGAATGCAAGGCAGGAGGCACCTCTTTCCCACACATCAGTGCCCCCAAAACACCTTTTACTGTTGTTGGGGTATTTTTTAATGCTTATTTCCACTCCCTGGCAGAATAATGAGGGTGGTGTGATCGCTCAGCTCCCCAGCACTGTCACCACCTTCAACCAGACGGGGCTGAAGCCAGGGGAAGAGTACACCGTCACTGTGGTGGCCCTGAAGGAACAAGCCAGGAGCCCTCCCACCTCCGACAGCGTCTCAACCCGTGAGTGTGCCTGAGCCCAGCAGTGCCCTGACATGGCAGTGCCCAGGGCTTGGTCCCCAAAATAAGGTCCCATCAGCGAGAGCAGCCTGACACTGCATGGGCAGGGATAAAACTAGCACCACCTAACTGCCCAAGCTACAGGGGCATTGCAGTGACAGCTTCGTCATGCATTACTTTGTCCCTTTCCCTCCCAAATAGCTGCGAGCACAGAAACTGTGGCGAGATTAACGGGGTTGGGAGTGAAGGCTCAGGTCTGCTTTTATTCTAGAGCTGAATAAACTCCTCTTCTCCTCTAATCCCACATTTCAGAGGCTGGATGCCCTCAAGAAACATCTCTATAAATGCATTGCCTATTTATATTTAGCAGATTAAAACTCCCACCTGCTTTTGTGCCACTAAATGTCCTTTACTCCCACCAATCCAGGCAAATCAAGGAGCCTGAAGCAACAGCGCATCCCTGCCTAGGCAATTCATTTGGCCAGTCACTGATCCGTCCCACAGACTAGAGGAAATTCAACCAGGTGTTCTCCTCATCAAAGGAGACATGAGGCTGGGCAGAGCTCATTGAGAAGAGGCTCTCCACACCAGATCTGCTGCAGTGTCCCTTGGCAGCCAGGCAGACATCTACATCCATCCAAGCTGTTGCAAACAGAAACAGTATTTAAATAGCTGCTGGCAGGTTATAACGAGGTGATGCTCTCTCCAGGCTGCTAATCTGAGGCAATGCTGAGAGTGAAGGGAGGGTCCTTCCACCACCAGCAGCTTGCTGCAGGTCTGAGCTTCCTCAGTACAGTCCTCCCCTCCTGCTTTGCCTTGGCACTCAGTTCGACATGGCTTAACAGGGACATCACCTGGTCAGGTTCAAATCTTCCTTTCCCTAGGAAATCAGGAAAAAATAAAAAGAGAGGTTGATTATTCAAACTCAGTGGTAGATCTTTGCAGGGGAGCGCAGATGGAGTGGTGGTCTCCCAACTTTCTGCTCTGTGAAGCACTCCCTGTGTTGGCACATCTGCCTTCCTCTGCAGCACCCCCATAATTTTGCCCCCATAATCCTCATTCTGTTTCAACACCTCATGCTGGGATCGAACAGCAAAGGTATGGCTTTGTGCTGCACAGCTAAGCAGAACTTGATGTTCCCCGGCATCACCCGGATGACTGCACAACAAGGTAGTTGGATATTCAAAGTCTGGATAAACATGACCTGGTCCTGGCCAAGCTGGACACCCATCTCCTACCTAAACAACATGCTCCCCAGCTGTCCTCCCTTCTCTGCTGCTGTTTTGCTGCCAGACCTCACCCTGATGCTCCTGATTCCCCCAGATGTCTTTTTCTAACCCACCCTGGACCTTCTTATCCCTGCCCACACCCATCACCCCCAGAAGTTCCCACCCCAGGGGGTAGCATTCAGCATGTCCTTATTATACAGAGTCACATTCTAATCTATACAATATATTAGATGTACTTGTGGGCACTATAGCCTGAATTACAGAACCAGCATGGGTTTTTCACCTGCCTTGTGATCATATAAGTGATGATGCATCAATGCTGCCATGGCATAGGATGATGTCCAGGCTCGGCCTGTCCATTCATCCATGCAGCAGTTAAGTCCTGATGGACTCAAAGAATCCACCACCTGGTCCTGAGCCCATGATTTCCAGGGAAGAAGGAAGAGCCCAATTCTCTGTAAAAGAAAGAAATGTCAAAAACGGTTTCCCAGTAGATCCCCAATATGAATTCAGCTAAAACCCATTTATCTGAGAGGTTTTAGCCAGCTTTATCTGTGGTGGACACCTACCATAACCCCATGCCCACCTAGTTATGAAGACTCACCAGGGCAGTTGCATTTCCTCCTCTCTCCCCATGGCTAAGACATCAAAGGCTTTACAAGCTGATCCCCCAACTTTACAACAGATCAGGAACTGGCACTGAAACAGGAACATTTCTAGAAACGTTCCTCAGTTCCCAATGCTTGGATCAGTCTTTGGCCCCACGTTATTTAACACATTGTCAACGCCTTTCAAAAGACATTATATCATTGCTGGTAAATTTTGCCAAGTGATTGAAAGACTCAGAAAAGAGTAAATTGAGTGGAAGAGGATCATCAATAAAAGCAGTTTGAATGGCTCAAAGAGCTGGGCACAATGCAAAGCTCTATGTTTTAAAATGCATTACGAAGTACAAGCAGTTACCTAAGAGCAAAGAAAGTGGACCACAGTTAGATGTAGGAGGTTTTATCCTGAGAAATGCCACCTGAAAAAGTCAGGAAGGAATTGTTGCTGATAACCAGTAGCTCAAATGGGCATTGATGGAAGGAGCTCCTGCGTCCTGTCTGCAGCTTGGGAGACATATCAGGGAAGTGAGGAGGGCTCAGAAAAGAGCTGTGAGACTGGGACAAGGGACAGGGAACCCTTCAGGATGAAACCCCCTGAGTACCTTGGGGTGGGGAGTCATATCTCCTGCTCATGCCACCTCTCTTCCTTGTCCTCAGCTGCTAATTCAGGCCACTCTTAAGATCAGATTGAAGCACCCCTGAAGTTTGGTGTCCCCGAAGCTGCCACCATTCTCCATCAAACTGTCACAAAATAACAGGTGCCCATTTCCCCTCCTCCTCTGCAGTCATCGATGGCCCAACGCAGATCCTGGTACGGGACGTCTCCGACACGGTGGCCTTTGTGGAGTGGACACCACCACGTGCCAAGGTGGACGCCATCCTGCTGAAGTACGGGCTGGCGGATGGGGAAGGCGGGAGGACCACCTTCCGCCTGCAGCCCCCCCTCAGCCAGTACTCCCTGCAGGCCCTGCGCCCTGGCGCCCGCTACCACCTCGCCGTCAGCGCCCTCCGGGGTGCCAACGAGAGCCGGCCAGCCCTCGCCCAGTTCACCACAGGTAGTTAGCTGGCTTTGCTGGGAGCGCAGGCTTGAATTTTTAAGCCTCCAGCAAGCATGGTCAGATGGCTTGCTGCAGTCTGCAGATGGGTTGTCCTGCAACAAGCATGGGTGTTTGCATACCTGGACCCCAACTGAGGTTTTTTTGCATCTGGTATTTAGTGGTAGAACTCCAGCTCCACAAATGAGCTGGAGTTTAAACCAGTGTACTGGGAAGAAGCACAATGGAAACATGATGGTTAAGGTCTGAATGGAGACACCTGAAAGCAGGTGTCTTGTACCCTGTCACAGTCCCGGTACAGAGCAAGGCAGAGCAAATGATTCAGTTCACCTCAAACCCACCCTCTGACCCCCCCTCCACTAGTGCCTACATTCCTTTTTAGTCCCTAACCTTCCAGTGCCACAGGTTTTCTTCATGCCTTGTGCCCCATAGGGCTGCTCACATGGTCCCCATGGCATCCCAGGTGATCCCAGAGGCTAGCAACCAGGCAGATGTCTCAAAACCCCACATTTAGGCAGCAACCTCCGAGCAAACCCCACCTTGTCCACCTCCTGCTGCAGCATCAAGGCTGAACCTGTTGCTGCCTGGGACACACATCCTCACCAGCTCCAGTACCCGTTCAGACTCACAGCTCTTGAACCCACAGGTAAAACATTAAAACCCATCAGTTTACACTGTTAACAGCACCCGTAGATCAATGTGTGATTCTCCAAAGCACCCAAGCAGAGAGCACAGGTGTGAATCAAAGGCAATGCTCACTCTCAGCGTTGAGAGATGTGGTAGATGCCTTGCCTGAGGAACCAGCAGTTAAAGCAGCCCAGTCAGAAATGTGGTTATCTGCTTTTATATCTTCTCTGAATACCCTAACTGGTCGGTAAACCTTAAGTAAAGTTAAGCCTGTAAATGTCTAAAAGGTTTAATTTACCATGCCATAAAGGAGGAGGTAGGGTGCGCATTTTGGTGCTGGTTTATGGTATATAAATTACTTGTGTACACTAGCGGTGGCTACGAGGCTGACTATAATAATTGCGGTGTGTGAATTGTGTGTGTATATATCTCTATAGATAAATATTTCGAGCGAGATGTTCACCCTGACTGATATGCTGCATTGGCCTTCCTTGCTTTATTTCTAAAAAGCAACAGAAAAAATCTCCCCTGCTAAAGTCAGATCATCAAGGACCAGTAATTACCACCCATCTGCTGGTGCCCAGCCCCTAGCTGGCACCAACCCGTTGCTCACTGGAGAGGTTTATGGTGACAAGCAGAGCAGATAGAGCAGATTCAGTGCAGAACCTCAGCAGTACTAACAAACAAAACCTTTGGGCAATATCTGAGTGTGAATGAGCCTGTGAAGATGCTCAAGGTTCTTCTAAGAGCAGTTCAGGTCGTGTGACTGCTACAGAGCCCTTTTTCTCTTGTGTGCGCTACTGCAGTTTCCCTTACTCTAATAGGAAAGGGAAATGTTTTCCTTTTTCAAATAACATGCAATTAGCTCCCAAAGCCACTTACTGAGGGATGCTGTGAATGCCCCAGCACTTGTGTCAAACTCGTGGGTGGCCCCTCCTAGTCCATGCTGAGCAGGAGGTGAAAGCAGATGCCTCAGCCCCTTCTGCAGGGACATGCCCTGGGGAGGAGAGACCGCACATGGGACCTCACAGACATCACACCCGGGTACCCCTCCACTGCCATTTAGCCATGCCAAGGCTACGGGGTGCGTTCCCTGTGCCTGGCAGTGAGACGGTGCCTCTCTCCCTTGTGTCATGCAGAGATCGATGCCCCAAAGAACCTACGGGTGGGCTCACGGACACCCGCCAGCCTTGAGCTCACCTGGGACAACAGCGAGGCCGAGGCACAGAGCTACAGGGTGGTCTACAGCACCCTGGCCGGGGAGCACTACCATGAAGTTCTGGTGCCACGTGACACTGGTCCCACCACCCGGGCCACCCTCGCAGGTATGCATGCACCCACGTGCCCATCCTCTCCCTCTTCCTCATCTCAAGCACATAGGGCAATGGAGAGCCTAAATCAGTTGCCCTTATGCTGGCACATATTTGAGGCTGTTTTGGACTTTAGTTACTGGAGAGAAGGTTTTCCTCGGGATGAAGATCATTTTCCTCTCTATAGGTCTGGATTTGGATGCTGCTTATACACGAGCTTAGTGGTGCACCTCCAAATGACACACCTCCAGTGACACACCTCTAGCAAGGGTCTATCCAGGTGCCAAATCGAGCTGGCAAGGAGCAAAGTGAGAAATGTGGAAAGGAGGCATTTTTAGACTGATTTAGAGAAAAATAGTATTTCACCCTTGTTTTTTTCCTTGATGGGAAAGAGACACATGTTCTGACGCCCCAGAGGCAGCATTGGGGAGCTATAGGTAGTGATGGGGAGCCAGGCTGCCCAAATCTGTTGCCTTTTCCCAAATCAGGCACAAAGCAGACCCAAATCCAGGGATGCTATTTTTGAGTAAGTCCTTCAAGCAGTACATTATTCAGGCCAGCACAGGGGGTGTCACTGGGGGCTGTGAACACCACCCACCTCCTGCTGCCAGGAAAGTCCCTGGCAAAAAAAGACCCTTTTGCAGGAATACAGCAAAGCGCTGTGTGAGATCTCATTTGCCTTTTGCAATTATGACTGCTTGTCTGCCAGATCTGCAGCTCTGGTGGTCAGTAGGACTAGGGCAGGGATCATTCCCCTGGACTCAACACTGGTGAGGCCTCACCTATAATACTAGGATCAGTTTTGGGCACCTCACTCCAAGAAGGACATTGAGGGGCTGGAGCATGTCCAGAGAAGGAAAACAAAGCTGGGGAAGGATCTAGAGCACAAGTCTTGTGAGGAGCAGCTGAGGGACCTGGGGTTGTTCAGCCTGGAGAAAAGGAGGCTAAGGGGAGACCTTATTGCTCTCAACAGCTCCCTGAAAGGAGGTAGGAGCCAGGTGGGGTTGGTGTCTTCTCCCAAGGAAGAAGTGAGTGGACAAGAGGAAATGGCCTCAAGTCACACCAGAGGAGGTTTAGGTTGGACATGAGGAACAATTTCTTCCCCAAAAGGGCTGTGAAACCCTGTCCCAGTCTGCCCAGGGCAGTGGTGGAGTCCCCATCCCTGGAGGGGTTTCAAAGCCGTGGAGATGTGGTGCTAAGGGCCGTGGTATAGTGGTGACCTGGCAGCGCTGGGTTAATGGTTGGATTCTGTGATCTCAAAGTTCTCTTTCAAACAAAACCATTCTATGATTTTTTTTGAGCAAAGAGCAGACTTACATCCAAAAAGATCACTCATTCAGCTTGAAGCTCTTCAGTATTGCAGGATAACAGGTTCTGCCACGTCAACTCTCTTTGCCCTCCTGGAACTCCCCAGCCAGAGATAGTTCAGGCATCTTTGCTGTATGCATCTGGAGAAGTCAGTTGAGTGGGTAAGTCAAACTTGAAGTTACAGGCACAATGGTACCCAGTCATGAGAAAGGCTAGAGGGCAGGAAAGCAATTAGAGCAGTTAGCTTGAGAAAGGTGGTATGCAGAAAAAAGTAAAAATTCTAAGGATAGTTTCTGCTGAGTTTGTGATGAGGACACATGTGGAGGAGTGGGCTGACATCTGAGACACAGTGCTGGTCACCTGAAAGCTTTCCTCTAGGACATTTACTGCCATTAGTGACAGAGCCTGAGCTTGCCTCAGAGAATGTGGCAGCCTGAAGACTCTTGTTTTCCTCAATAAAAATAAGAAAAGCTGCCAGGTCTCTTCCAGACTCAGGCAGGGCTACAAGAAACACTCCCTCCCGACAGAGCAAGCTCCAGAGATGCAGAGGCTTAAGTCGACAGCAGTGAGCAATTTCTATATAGTGCCTCTCCATCATCACCTAAGTGCATTGCTTCTTCCCAGGGTACTATACAATAAAAAAATTTCTTAAAAAAAATATAATCTAATCATAGGAAAAAATAACCTCAAAAAAACACCCTACCAGCAAAAACCATCCAGGATAGCCACAGTGTGGCTCCCACAGCTCCGTCATGCAGGTGATATTTTTGTCTTCTGAGGTCTTGTTGCACATTGTGCAAAGTCCTCTGGGGTGGGCTCACAGCCACCTGGGACCTGGTGGGATCCATGGCATGAAAGCAACCAGCAATTCCTCCAGCCACCTTCATCTGCCTGTAGGAAAAGCAGCGAGGAAGGGCACTGAACAGAGGTCAAAAAATTCAAATATTTAAGCTTCAAGACACATAAAACCTTGCCCTGTCCCATATGTCTCTCTTCCAAATGAGCATTTGGACAGAAATATCCATAATTCTGCTCTACCCAAAATTGCTGGGAGAGGAAAGGCATCTTTTTATATTCTCCAGCTTACTTCTGTCTCCTCCCCTTTCTCCTAGGCTCTTCTCCTCCTCCTTTTCAGGGTACTTCTAACACTTACTGGGCAGGGATGGAGGGGGGGTCCATCTCCCCACATCCCAAACTGCGCCATAGCAAGAGGAGAGAAGCAGGGGATGGGGGTCCCCCTCCCTCCTGGCCTCTCAGGGAAGGTTTCAGTGGCTTCAGGGGATGCTGCCTCTGGGCAAGGCAGGGTGAGGCCAGGCTGGAAGGTTTATGGCTTTCTCTAACCCCATGGCAAAGATCATGAAGCACAGGGAGGAGGGGAATAAAGCCACCAGCAGCCAAGTAGAAGTGACAGGCAGAGGCAGAAGATGTCCCATGGAGATAAAGCAGCGATCAGCAAGAGGCGCATGGGAAAGGAGCTGGCTGAGCCCAATGCCCATGTCCCTTGAGAGAGGCACCGAAGGACACATCCACCCCAAGGAGCAGTGCTTGACTTGGCTCCCAGAAACACTGCGCCTTCCCTAATTAATGTGCATTTCATTTACTCTGCATAATTTATTTCTCTTCAAGACAGCTGCCCTATGACAATATTTGATGCTGAATCACTCTGGAAACAAATATAGCTACTTTATTGTTCTCAGCTCACACACACACGGTTTCTACCGCGATGCCAGCAATTACAGCAGATCTCAGCAAAGACTTAAAAATTGCTTATTTCTGAGATAGAATAATCCAAATTCCCACTCTAATGGCAGCTGTGGAGCTTTTTAAAAAGGCCCATCTCTCCCACAATATGTGGAGAACCTGCTGACTTGTGGGAGGGTTGCTTACTCCAGAAATACTCAGGAGGCTCCCTCCCATCCATGGGAGGTGGGGAGGGGGTCGCATCCCAAGGACACCCAGCCAGGCTCTGTTCTCATACCCCTTTTGTGTCCTTTGCACCCCCTGGCAGATCTGGTGCCGGGGACAGAGTATGGCATTGGGATTTCAGCTGTGATGGACAGCCAGCAGAGTGTGCCGGCCACCATGAACGCCAGGACCGGTGAGTTTGGCCGCATTGTGTGCTCAAATGCTGGCTCCTATGGCTCAGATGTCCCCATGGAATGGTCCGTGCATGGGGACAAAGGTCTGCGCCAACCCTCTCTCACAGAGCTTGACAGCCCTCGGGACCTCCTGGTGACAGCCTCCACAGAGACATCCATCTCACTGGCCTGGACAAAAGCCACTGGTCCCATCGACCACTATCGTGTCACCTTCACCCCTGCCTCAGGGATGGCTTCCGAAGTGACAGTGCACCGGGATGAGTCGCAGCTCACCCTCTCAGAGCTGGAGCCTGGGACAGAGTACACTATCTCCATCATTGCTGAGAGGGGACGCCAGCAGAGCCTGGAGGCCACTGTGGATGCCTTCACAGGTAGAGCAAGACAAGTTGGGATGGGACCAAGGACACAGACCGCCATTGCATGTTGGTATCTCTGCCAGTCTATCACCTCCCCAGCACCAGAAGTCTTGAGGTGGTGATGGGGATGAGAACTGGGGGCAACACGTCCATGCAGGAGCAGGTCTGTTGATGCCAGAAGGAGGATGGCCCTACCAGTGTGAAGGCACCATCTGCTTTGCCAGCAGCACTGAGTGCACTTGTTTAGCTGAAAACTTCCATGACAACAAGGGGTTGGGGGAATGGACATACTGTCCTTTGTGGTCAGGGTAGACTGCATGTCCGTAAGAAGGAGAAATAAATCCTTGAAGGACCTCACAAGGACCTCTAGGTGAAAAGCCTACAGTCAAGAAGCCACAACAACACATAACATCCATAGTGGGAT
Organism: Chloroceryle amazona; assembly: GCA_027560015.1. Lineage (NCBI taxonomy): Eukaryota > Metazoa > Chordata > Aves > Coraciiformes > Cerylidae > Chloroceryle > Chloroceryle amazona. The sequence continues at coordinate 49,852 of JANHFX010008900.1, forward strand.
GTCATGTGAGTCTGGGATAGAGGGTGCTTGCAGGCAGAGCTAAGAAAAGAACCATTTTCCCCCTTCTGGTTCTACCTCTTGATCACAGCACAGTTTCAGATCAATTGAGAGCCCAGAGCTCCAGCTTTGTCACCCCTCTTGGGTATTTCCCATACAAGCACTGGAAACAATGTGGAGGCCAGGACCTGCAGATGACTGGGGTTGCATCTTCCCTCTCCATTTTGCAGGGGTCCGGCCCATCACGCAGCTCCACTTCTCCCAGCTGACATCCTCCAGTGTGAATGTCACGTGGAGTGACCCATCCCCACCAGCAGATCGCCTCGTCCTCACCTACAGCCCCCGGGACAAGGAGGCAGCACAGCAGGTCACCCTTGACGGCACCCGCAGGCACACCAGCCTGACGGGCTTGCAGCCATCCACTGAGTACCTGGTGTCACTGGTGGCCATGCATGGCACCATCAGCTCTGACCCTGTCACGGGCTCCATCACAACAGGTACCATGGAAATCCCCTGCATCAGGCACAGGACCCCACTGGGAGTGTGGGCAAGGGTTAAGAAGAAGACCTGTTTCCAACAGCTTTGCTTTCTGCTCCAACTCACCAGGAATTGATGCGCCAAAGGACCTCAGGGTGGGCAACATCACCCAGGAGTCCATGATGGTCTACTGGAGCCCTCCCATAGCTGCCTTCGACCACTACAGAATATCCTACCGCGCTGCTGAAGGTAATGGGTCAGACCACTCTTGTTCATGCCCCAAGCTCACAGCTGCCAACTCTCACTTCATGCACTGATTTGAGCAAGCCACCAGCTTGTCCTCCCCCCAGGCAGCATCCCAGTGCCCTGGGTAAAGCCATTGATAGCTGGGATGGACCAAGTGGCTGCAGGAATGGAGGATGGGGTGTCGGGGTTGAGGATGGGAAGGGACCACTGCAGCCAAGGGCCAGCTTGGCACAGAGGGGCACAGGTAGTGACCCCCTGCACCATGCACTCCCCAGGGACAGTTAAATCAGGACTTGGTCCTGAAATACCACCTCCTTCATCTGCTTCCCCCAGGCCTCAGTTTTGCCTACAATGCTAAAAAGGTCAAGCCAGCGGAGAGATGGCCAAGCAGGTGTGTACCTGCAGCCACAAAACCCAGTTACCCCCAGTACCAGCCCTGGAGAGAGCTTGTGGCATCACCTTCCCCTCCCAAGCACCTCCTATAGCCCAAGTATGGGGTCAGCCATGATGCCAAAACTCTTGGCTCCGTCCATGCAGGGAGGACAGACAGCACCACCATTGCCAGCGATGCCACCGAGTACACCCTCCACCACCTGCAGCCTGCCACCAAGTACGAGATCGGGGTGAAGAGTGTGCGGGGCCGGGAGGAGAGTGAGGTGGCTTCCGTCACCATGCACACAGGTAGGAAGGAGCTTCTGGTGGGCAGGTGGCAATCAAACCAGGCCAGGTCCAGCTGCAGGCATGGCTGGCAGCCCCCACTTGCACTGGGAATCAGGCAGCTGAGAGCAAGCTGGACCTCGCATCAGCCTGATGACAAGCAGTCATGGAGTGGGAGGTGGTGGTGGTAAATCTGTGTACTGGGCACAGGGAAACCAGAGATATGATGCTGGGCAACCATGACAACCTTTCCAAAAGGGAGTATAGACTTCCAGAAATAATCCCTGAGGAAGCCCTTACACACACAGCATCTGCTGCAAGAATAAAACCCTCTGCTATCCACAGACTCCTCAAAACCTAAAAATAAAAAGCCTAATATCACAGGCTGTGCCTGAGGAAACAGTGGAAGAGCAGCCCAGGTAGCAGAGTAGCACAAACTATGACATCTTTGCTCTCCAGCTACGGCAGCAATAACTCCTCTGCAGGCATGTGTGCCTGGGCAGCAAGGTAGGACCATAAGCGACAGGCTACAAGAGCCCTTCCATTTCATAGACCAGTCTCTCAATGACTCTGACTTTCTGAATCTGTCCCCTGTGCAGCCATGGATGCCCCCTTGGGGGTCACGGCCACCAACATCACCCCCACCGAGGCACTGCTGCAGTGGAACCCGCCGCTGTCAGAGGTGGAGAGCTATGTCGTTGTCCTGGCTCACCGTGCAGGTACGCTGGGGCTCTGTTTCAGCTCACCTCCACCTCTCCCCTATCCCAAAGCCCACGGCTCAGTGGGTGCCCTCCACAGAGGAAGTAGGGAAGGAGCCCTTGATTCAGGAGGACAGCAGCTGGTGGGTGGCAGGGCTGTACCCCATCCACAGATGCCAGCTCCTCCCATGCAGGTCCCATGGCACATGTTTTCCACTGCTGCCCACCACCTTGGAGCACAGCAGTCCACAAAGGGGAAGACTGGGATCCTCCCACGTTGCTAACTGCCCCACCAGCAGCAGCACAGGGGCAAGCAAGTACCCACCCCACAGACATGTGGTGTGTGGCAAACTCAATGAAACCTGCTACTGAAGAGAAAGAAAGTATTAGGCAAACAGGGACTGTGGGAAAAATAAGAGCATCCTTGAGACCGAATACCACTACTACAACTCAGCTGCTGCATGGTAGTTCATGGTGTACCCACAATGTAAGTGCTTTGTTCATGAGGTCCTACTGATAGATGCATTTTGGAGAACCACTTTGAACACCTACCATAAGTCATATATTTTGGCTTACAGTTGCAGGAGAAACAATTCTTGTAGATGGAGTCAACCAGGAGTATCAGTTGACCAACCTCCAGCCCAGTACCACCTACACAGTCTCTATGCATGCCACCAATGGGCCACTCACCAGCCAGACCATCAGCACCAACTTCACAACTCGTACGTACAATCACTGATTGTTGCACACCCTTAACCCCACATCCATCTCAGGAAAAGAAGCCAACAGGGCTGAGCGAAAACCCTTGTCACATACACATGGGTATAGAAGTAAGCCATGTGCCAAAAGGATACTCAAGTACCAGTGCTGGGCACAACACAAGAAGATAATTTTGATCACAGCATGAATCAACCATCAATTTCACTCTTCCAACATCCACCCACTCCTTTCTTTGATTTCCCCTGGATGTAGATTCCCAAGAAGACCAGGTCTTTTTCTTGTCCAAGGCCATAGTCCAGAAGAGTACTACAAAACATTTTCCTTACAAGAAGCTTAACAGGCCACATAGCACATGAATTTCTGAGCTGTTACCATTCAGAGAGCACGCAGGCAGAGGAGGACTTTTAGGTTTGCAGAGCTCTATTCAGGGCTGAGGACGGGTGATGAGGTCTGGAAGGTGCAGGCAAGGAAGGACTTTGGGCTGTAGCTGAGGGTTGTGAGGTTGAATTCCAGTGCACTGAGCAGGGACACAGAGCTGGGGCAGCTGTGTCCGAGAACTTGCTCTTCCCTGCGTCTCTTCTCCCTTGCAGTTTTGGATCCTCCATCAAATCTGACCGCCAGTGAAGTCACTCGACGGAGTGCCCTGCTTTCCTGGGTGCCTCCTGTTGGAGAGATTGAGAACTATGTCATGACCTACAGAACCACCGATGGCAGCCGGAAGGTGAGTGAATCCTCACAAAGAAAGGTTCATTAACTTGGAGACAAACATGACTGTAGAGAAATGAGCAGGAGAAACCCAACAAAACAAAAGAATAATGCTCACTTGGTCAGGGAGAGACCAGAAGGGCAGAGCTACTTTCTGCATACTTACAGAAACAATTGGCAAAAGCAGGAAAAAACTGTCTGGGGCAAAATCTTCCCAAACACCTGCAGGGCTGGGCATACCTTACAAGTTTGGAGGATCAGGGGAAATTCACAACTTGTGAACCACAAGCAAGCTGAGGAAGCAGAAAATTATCCTGCAAACAAAGATCTGAAAATGCCATTTGTCGTTCTTGCTAAAAGGAAGATAGGTACCAGACAGCTAATTAATCCTGCAAGACAATATATTTGATTGCTTAATGAGTGTGCCCATATCTGCCTGGCTGGAAGAGCTGCTACAAATGCTATTGGAAATATGTCACCTCAAATAGTCTCATTTCCTTTGCCAGTGTGACTGGCTCCCAGCAGTCAGCGGATACCAGCTTTGCAGAAGGGGTTGCTATAATGCTGTGTAGCATTGGCTAACCACCTGAAAAATTAATGTGGCAGGAACTAATGGAGTCAAAACTGGCTGATAACCAGGTTTGGCCAGCTCTAGTCCTTGCAGTGCTTGGGCAATAAGTCCTGCCGTATTGAGGAGGACACACAGATCTCAGACACAGAACAGAGACTGCAAATATTTAAATCTCCTGTGTCCAAACCAGCCAAGCCATCCCAAAAGGTTGAATATATTCATTGGCCCCACGTCAATTTAGTCCAGGGGTGCAAGCAGTCATGCAATGCTCCTCAGCCAGGCACCAAGGGCTGCGGTAGTTTTGTCGCTTCCCTTCCCTCCTCACTTGCTCTGTAGGCTCCCCATCACTTTTCTCATATGTTGCTCTTGGTGTCTACCTCCTTCTGGGACCCATGTACAGGAGCTGATTGTGGATGCTGAGGACACGTGGATCCGGCTGGAGGGGCTTTCTGAGACCACAGAGTACACGGTGCGCCTGCAAGCTGCCCAAAACACCATGAGGAGTGGCTTCATCTCCACCACATTCACCACAGGTGAGGACTCACACCCCATCTGCTCAGCCAGACAGGGTTTAGCCCACATACTGTGCTGGTAAATCTGGACTGATTTGATGGGCTTTCTGTCCTCAGGAAGCATTTCACCATGATTCACAGACAGGTACCTTCACTGCCATGACTCACAGTGCTGCTTTGCTACAAAATGTATCCCAGGGCAAGGGGCTTTGAGCTTCAGACCAGGAACAATCTACCAAACCCTCTACCTTGTCCTTGTCCCTCCTGAAGATGATGTCCACCAAAATTCCTCCCATCTACGCTGCCAGTTTGATTTGGAGAGTTTTCTTTGAACCTGCTGTGAATAAACTTCCCCCATCACAGTTACATGCAAAGGTCCCTTCACCTGCTTTTAAAAGATAATAGAAACTATGTCAACAACAACAAAAAAAACCAACCTCTTCTCTAATGTATCTATGGACCAGGCTTTCCTGTTATTCTCACCTCTTATATGGGCACATAAAAGTCAGTGCTATTTCAGGTAAGTGATGGAAAATGCATGTAATTATTGAGGCTTTTGAGGAGTCAGGGGTGGAACTGCCTGGGGTTGGGTTCTCAGCTGGGATAAAGCAGCAAAGCCCACTCCCATCAGTCAAGGAAAGAACCATTTCCTTTAAAGACAAATGTCAGATCTTGGCAGTGTTCAAGATGCCATTGACAGTTATTGCAGAATCCAAATGTGAGTTTAATTTTCTTTTAAGAAAAGCAAGACACCAGTTTCTCCCAACATGCCCCACATATCCACGAGGCAGCAGCACCCAGGAATCACCACCAAGACGATGCAATCCGCGGGGAGCATCCCTCAGCAAAGGATCAGGGGCTGGGATTCAGTTTACTCTGGCAGCACATCAGGACACTTTGCAGAGAACAAGGACTTGTCTTTAAGTACACAAGAAGGAAAGAAAACAAAAAAACAGGCTTAATTTAAATTGTTTTGCTTCCTTCTGCTCACAGTACACATCCTGGGGTTCTTCCATCCCCTCTGACATATTAATAGCTTGGCCTCTTTGTTCCATGTTTGCGTAACGTGCTTGGGGAATTGTATACAGATGGGACAAAAAGAAGAAACAGATACAGTATTTATAATTTATAGTGGTTTGAAACGTCTTTCAAGGTCTCCTTGGCTCTTAAAGATATGAATATAAATTAAGAAACAAGTAATCTCCACAGAGCTCAGGGGAGCCTGAAGTGGTTTGTCTTTGAAGCAGTTTTCATTGTTGGATACTATAAAATGCAAACACTGTCTCACCAAACATTCCGCTGCAGACCACAGAGATGGGGAAAAAAACAGGGGATCTTCAGCATCTGGACAAAGTGACAACCTCCAAGTCTTCAGGCTGCAAGAGTGGGAGGAATACACCCAAGGGGAAAATTACAGATAAGGGTCTGGACCTTGGTCCTGTAGGATATCATACAGTTGTGATGAACACAAAAAGCAGGTCCTTCACACCTTCTCAATGCATAACCCAGACATCCTCAGAAGCCACACCCATGTTGCCAGCTCTTCACTCATTTACTCCATCATCCATCTGCATCTACAGCAAAGAACAAGATGTATTTCTCCCTTTCGTGTTAAATAAGAAAAAAATTAACCCAGAGTTGACATTCCAATACTGCTGGGGTCTCATAGTTAAGACTCTCTTAAACTCTGACCCCCAAATGAGAAATTTCTGCATTAGAGGATACCTGGAGCACAGTCCACACCGACCATCTCTAACATCTTGCACAGCCTAACTCCTGCTCAGTTGGCAAGCGGCAATCAGCCTGGCACAAATCCACCATCATTTCCAAGGCATGGATCAGGAGAATCCTCCTGGAATCAGTAAAATCACAAAACTTGTTTGAAGCTGGCAATCCTGAGAGGAGAACAGGTATCAGTATTATCATAGCTGTCTAACTACACCAGTGACAGCTTAAACCCCAGGGTCTCAAACACAGTGCAGAAAGATGGTCCAAGAATTGACATCCCTCATCATTCATAGTGATGTTACCATGCAGCTTTCCAATATAGGACATATGGGAGATTAATTAATATATGCACACAATTTTTTTCCATTAAAACTTCTGATATCATTGGCAGACATAAAGTCCCACCACCTTGCCGAATAACGTGGGATGCAGAAGCCAAATTACATCTTATGTGGATTGCAATCCGCAGGGTCCAACGCATGTAGAAAGGGTGTCATTTTGATTAAATTTTGTCTTTTTTTTTTTTAATTTCACAGGCGGTCGTGTCTTTGCTAACCCTCAGGACTGTGCCCAGCACCTGATGAACGGAGACACGCTGAGTGGCATATACACCATATCCATCAACGGGGACCTCAGCCAACGGGTGCAAGTCTACTGCGACATGACTACCGATGGAGGTGGCTGGATTGTGAGTAGCCACGCGGTTGTCCTACATATTAGCCCCATCGTGGAGCAAACCAGCCTCATCCTACCAGCAAAGACAAGCACCACACTGCACAGAAACAACGGCTTCGTGTCACACACTTCATTTCCCACGCCATAGGGAATGGCCCACGCTCCAGTAATAATAGTTACACTTGGAGAAATGCCCTTTGATTTATTTGACATGTTTGCAAGGCTTCTGGAAAGCAAAACCTGAGACTGAAGCTGATTTATTGTTCTAGAAATGAAATTAACAGCCGGTAGCTTTCATGGGGAATGATTCACGCTGCCTGCAGGAGGAGGATGGCAGGCATCACCTCGATTGAGTCCGCACAGGAGCATTTTAGAGGCAAAATGCTTGTTCGGCTTTTGAATTGCACAAGCACTGCTTGTCTTGACGCAGATGGACTGACAGCTTAAGTAAATAATGCTCGGGTGCTTTGATTTTATTTGTCAAACGCTTACTTACACATATTACCCAAAACTCCACTAGATGTAGAGTCAAAAAAAAAATGGGCTTCCTCAAATGCTGATTTCTAGCATGGCTGTTATTTTAGGCAGGAAATTTTCCCTTCACCTCGCTCTGCCTCAGAGCATCCCCTTAGATATCACAGAAAGAGCCAGCCAACAGCAGAATCACATGCTAGAAAACCAGAGGCACCAGGTGTCAGAGCGAGCAGAAAGCTTGAGTGCTGATTTCTTCCTATGACGACACTGATTTGCCTTGGACATAGAATCATTTCTTTTTGAATGAAAGATCATCAAGTCCAACCATTAACCTAACACTGCCAAGTCCACCACTAAATCATGTCCCTCAGCACCACATCTACACAGCTTTGAAACCCCTCCAGGGATGGGGACTTCACTGCCCTGGACAGACTGGGACAGGCCTTGACAACCCTTTGGGGAAGGAATTTTCCCTCATGTCCACCCTAAAGCTCCCCTGGCACAACTTGAGTTCCTCTCATCCCATCACTTCTTACTTGGGAGAAGAGACCAACCCCCATCTCACTACAACCCTCTTTCAGGGATCTGTAGCATCATCTAACTTCCCTTCAGTTTCTCCACCTGCACAGGAATTAATTGCATGGCTGCAATTAACACTAACTGGATGGGCATTGTCTTTTTTTCCCTGAAAGGCGTGATGGAAAGGCAAAGTACTGTCTTTATTTTGTGTTCCCTAAAGCCCAATGAGGCCATCCCTCTCCTGCTTCATGCTGATTTTCCTTCTGGTCTTTCCCCACAGGTCTTCCAGAGGCGTCAGAACGGGCTGACCGACTTCTTCCGGAAATGGACAGATTACCGGGTCGGCTTTGGAAACTTGGAGGATGAGTTTTGGCTGGGTAAGATCTTAACCAGCTGTCTTTCATCAACACATAAAACCCAAGTTCCCCATACACTGTTGCTGCTCACCTGTGCCAGCTGCTGGCTCCTCACCTTTCACCCCACTCTCTACACTCTGCCATAGACAGTTTTCCTACTGTTGTTCACTTCCTGCCCTGCACATTAAAAAGCCAGTCGTGGACACAACACAAAAAAAAATTGTGAAGACCAGCAGTTCCCTACTTTGCTCCTCTTAGAAGAGAAGGGGGTACATTGGGGGTCTTCATGGACTAAAGCCCAACATCCTCCTTTGGATGACTACAGGTTGCATTGGTGGCAATTCTCATGGATCTCACCTGGCCTTGTCCAGCAAGCCAGTTGCCAAAAAAAAAGTAGGAAAGAGATGAATGGGAGACCCATCACTGCTCTGAAACAGAGTGTTCTCCCTCAAAATCTGAACGTGAGTCAAGGCCAGCCCTAGAGCATAAACATGCTCTGACTTCTACAGGAGCTTAACAGCAACATGAGAAGCACCAGGGCTCCACAGCTGAACAACTGCCAGCTTCAGCAGCATGGAAAAAGCTGAACCTGGGTTTTGAACTCACCTGTCATAGCCATGGGGAGGTGAAGCTTGAGTGGGGATAGAGAATTTAGACCCCACCAGTCCAGAAGAGACAAAGATTTAACCAGAAGTGCTGTTGCTCTTTGGTTCCTCTCCTTGCTCTCATTTCCCACAGCTGTTCTATTTGCATAGAGCTTTTTTTTTGTTTGCTCACGGAGCGGCTCCAGGCATTGGGTCTCACCAGGTATCTTGCTGCTTGTCTCACCAGGCTTGGACAACATCCACAAGATCACATCCCAAGGGCGCTACGAGTTACGAATAGACATGAGAGATGGCCAGGAAGCGGCATATGCCTACTACGACAAGTTCTCCGTCGGCGACTCCCGGAGCCTGTACAAGCTGCGAATCGGGGACTACAACGGTACTTCAGGTACAGCCTCATTGCTCACAAGGATGAGGAAAATCGTGGGACTGGTGGGTCTGAAACTGTGAAGGAAATCCCACTATCAAAGCTAGTCTGGAGCAGAAAAACACAAACTCATAGCAGAAAAACACAAACTCATAGCCCTTCCTGCAGTCCTTCATGTAATCCAGATTGATAAATCCCACTAAGGACATAGGGAATTTTCCATTGGGGATTAGATATTAAATATCAGAGGCATTGCTGTTCAAAGAACCAGGTCAATCATCAGAGGTGTCATGTCACTTGGCAATCACCACAGCTCATTATTGATGCTATGCTGGAGGGTGTATTTATCGCCCTTCTACAGCAATGGAAAAATCTGAAATCCTCTGCATCACTTCCTCACGCAGAGATCAGACATGGTCTGATTTTTGTAAGGACACTGCCACACTTGCTTGCTCAGTTGATGGAGCAGCACTAGGCTTTGTCCACCAGAAAAGAGTGGGTGATAGAAGAAGGTGGTCTCTCCCCTGAGAAGCAGCAGAGGGGTACAGCTGCACCCCCTCCAGCTGAGATCATAGAAACATTGTCTAGTTCGGGTTGGAAGGAACCTTTCCAGGCCATCCAGTTCAACCCCCCTGCAGGAAGCAGGGACACATACAACTAGAGCAGGTTACTCAGAGCCCCATCCAACCTGACCTGGAATGTTTCCAGAGATGGGGACATGGTATAGACATGTCCAGCAACTGGAAGCCTCTGTGATCCATACAAAACTCCACCACCATGTACTCAGCGAGGAGCCCCACGCTGTATCTAAGATGCAGGAATTTTCTTATACAATATCTGGTAGTTGCCACCAGAAGAGAAGAAACAGGGATCTTGGTGCCATGTAACACAGCACTTGCTCTGACCTTAAGTCTCAGGGCACAAGGCAACCAACCTATTGCCAAAAATGCCAGTAACAGTGCTGCAAACACAACTCTCTCCTTTTCCTTACCCAAGTTGTTCTTCCAGCTGTTCAATCAAGGAGCTTCTGCTCCACGTTGAGCCAAGACCTGCCAAACAGTTCATTGACAAGAAGTTTTCTAGCACTAGTTTCTAGTTTCTCGGTGGCTGGTCTGCACACATCTAGCATGGGTCCACTTCATATTTTCTTAGGGACCACCAAGAAGCATATTAAGAATGTGTGCTCTAAGTACATCACTCAACTGTGATAACAACCATATTTTACTTTGGCTCTTCTTTCACTCAAAAGCAATTCTCTTGATCCTTAGTATAGAGGGGAGGTGAGGTTGGTGAGTTTGGTGCAGTAAGACATAACACACCTTCTGAAACATCCTTCCCCTTATCCAAAGGGAAAAAAAGAAAGCCAGACATCTTTGTTCAAGAGGCAAAGACTTGGCTTTCTCTGGGAGAAAAAAATTTACCTTTGGCTAACAGCAGGGAAGGAGGCTAAAAACACCCTGAAGTTATGTAGCAGAGACAGGCTTCAGGAAATCAGAGACACCCAAATCTAGGACTGAATTAATTTCTGAAACACTGAAATTCAGATCCAAAACCATATAGCATTTTATCTGCCAAACCCAAGAAGCATCTAAGATTTGCTATGGTCTGTATTGATCCTAAACCAACAGCAAAGGACCTCAGGTGAACTAATTGGGAGCAATTCCAGGTAACATTATACCCAGACCTTCAGCTGCTTGAGCTGTTGATCTACAGGCTACCACATATACAAGAATATCCTAATTTCCTTGTGAAAAGACCAGATGACTTGGGGACCATCACCCCTAATGGAACCTCTTTCCACAGGGGACTCCCTCACCTATCACCAGGGCCGCCCCTTCTCCACCAAGGACAGGGACAATGATGTCGCTGTGACCAACTGCGCCATGTCCTACAAAGGGGCCTGGTGGTATAAGAACTGCCACCGCACCAACCTCAACGGCAAGTATGGAGAGTCCCGGCACAGTCAGGTAAGGGCAGAGCTGGGCTGAAAGCCTTAGGCATTTCTGCTAGCAGCACAAGCACAGCAACAAGCCCAAGCTAGGGCTGGGGCTGCATGGTCAGTCCACCCAACACAAGCTGAAGCAAAGGGAACCACCTTCAAGCTGTCTGGGGTGGTTTTTCATGCCTCATACTGGCTGCCATAGTCATTTACTGTGGCACCTTGTTAAGTTATATTTAAAAAAATACATATGTAAAATATGATCAGGAGCCTTTGAGCAGAGGGAAAAACCCATCAATCCAGAGCAGCAGAAGAATTTCTTGCTCCTGCTGTATCACATTCTTGCTTCTGGCTTCTCTACAGTGGTCAACTTCATTTTCTTCCTCTCCCACTCTAGTTGCATGTTAGGGTCTTTCTTCACCCTGTGCCTTTCTCTCCCTCCTGCCAGGGGATTAACTGGTACCACTGGAAAGGCCACGAGTTCTCCATCCCCTTTGTGGAAATGAAGATGCGACCTTATAACCACCGTAACATCTCTGGGAGGAAGCGACGGTCCCTACAGCTCTGAGTCAGCTGAACCCCCTCCCACCTCCCACTACCTGACCTTTTCTGTCATTTGTTTGTATTTTATAATATGAAAAGGAGAAAAAAAAAAAAAGATAATTTACTGCTCATCTGAAATAGCCACCTGCCCCTCATGAGAGCTGGAGGGAACCACAGCACAAGCAAAAGCTGTGGGAAAGGAAAGACCTCATTGCTTTGCATCTGTCCCAGAGAAATACCAAATTTCCAGTCTCCTTACCCCAATACTCTGACCCTTAACATGAGAAGAGAGAGACAGACAGATTTTTGATATTTTTTTAAGACTTAGATATCTGCAGCAAACCCTTTTAGAAACTTTTGGCACAGGGCAGAAACCTTCCCCACAGGGACCTTGGTGCAGCCATTTACACCCCAGTCACAACCAAGGACTCCCATCCTCTCCCCGCCTCCCTGTCCCCTCCTGGCAGGGAGGTCCTAAGCTTCATGCCATCCTGTAGACACCAACTCTTCCAGCAGGCAGAGGCCTGTCTCTCCTTCTGGCCAAGGGCCCACAGCCTGGTCATCCCTTCCCTATGTGCAGGCACAGTACGCACGGAGACAAAGCAAACGTGAGCAAGCACAAGGCTCATCCCATCCCCAGTTTTCACAGATCACACCAGGAGGGTTTGGTGAATATCTACGTGTTTAGGCAAACTCTAGACAACTCATAGCTCACATGTTGGCGCCACCACAGCCAAAGTCATCCTCGTGTCCATGGGATGAAGGGGAGCAAGAGTTGCTCACCAGCCCAAACCTGCATCATCCATTCCTCCAAGCTGATCTCATCCCACTTCAGGTTCATGACACCTGCCTGGGTTATGCTGAGCTTGATGGTGAAGAGAGGAGTTAAATTAGAGGACTTGGAGGAAAAAAAATAGTTACTTGTGGTCTCTGTCCTCTCTGACAGACCTCTCTGTCTCTCAGGGGTCATTGGTTCCAAACCAGAGTCTCAGAAAGGATTCAGCAACCGAAAGAGCTATCACACAGCCACAACCCAGAGGGCAGCCAGCATAGCCCATGTGCTCTTCTTCAATGACTTACACACAGAGGGAAGGATGATGATGCAGGCAAGGGAAGACAAATGCAAGCTGAGAAACACCTATTCCCTTCCTTCTCCTACACTATCCCTCTTTGCTGCCATCACAAAAGGAACTCAAATCTCAGTGCCTTTGTATCACAGTCTCTCTAATGGGAAGTCAACTGTTTCCCCTCCTGGAATGAAGACTTAGCTAATTCAGATTTTGGAGTAGTTCAAGACTCTTAGAAGAACAGATGAATTTGTTTTTTCCATCCTTAACTTCTCACATCTTAAGGACTATGGATCCTTCAGATAGCAGCTCTGGCTGCTCTCTATTGTCATTGACACCATCTCCACATAGCCCAAATGACCACCACAATGGAGCTCTGATCAATGCTGGGCATTGTCACTAGCCTGGTCTTAGAGAAGGGGTTCATCCCTACATCAAAGACAATGCAGCTCATCACTGGGTTTGCAGCCAAGGGAGTATTACAAATACTAAACATTGCTTTTTGACTTCATCACACTGAAGCTGCTTTGTCTCAAGAACTATCTTCCAGATTGCAACATAAAGGCATCTTTGCAGTAGCTTATAATTCAGGCCTGTGTCTCTTTCACGGTCACACTCGTGGATTTTCTGACGTTAGTCACCATGGCTGCAGAGCTGAAGAAGGGAATTAAGAGGGAAATGAAGCCTTCTTGTCCACACCACATACCAGCACATGAAAACATAGCTAACCCCAAACTCAGGATTAGATACGGGGTCTATCCCTTCAAGTGGTCAGTTTAGAAGCTAGTCTGACCTCGAGGACAGATGCCATAGCTCAGCAACATCTCATATCTACATAAGGCATCTCTTCTTACTTTCCATCAGCATCAAATCAGGCAACAAGACAACCAGTTGAGGACCAGGTCAGCCAGAGGCTGCAGATGATGGGATCTCTTGCAGGACATGGCCAGTATTGCAGATGGCAGCATATCATACCTCCCAAGCAACTGCCCCATTGTAGGTCCCAAAAGCCATCAGAGTATCATTTTTCCCAAGAAGGGAGTAGGCAAGAAGCATCCTAACAAAAGCACCATAGTGCAGTGGTTGTAACTAGGAGCAGGGACTGGCAGTGGTTGTCATTCATTCATCACCTGTCTCGGATGGTGCTGTTTGCTTATCTACCCAGGTGAAAGGAAGACACATCAGTGGAAACACAGGAGCTCATCATTTGCAATTGAGTGGAAGGCAAGAAACCTGTCTTTTCAAAAGTATGAGTCAAACAGAAAATCAAAACATGCCAAGCTTTCCTGGAAGATTCAGAAGAAGATCCTCAAAAAGGCTGATTATTGTCTAGATTTCCTGGTGTATGTCTCTCTCTCCCGGCTTATGACTGTCATCCCTTTTATAAGTCCTGTAACTGGGATGAAACAGCTTGGTTGACTCAACTCCATCATCAAGTCTGACGGATGCCATTGTAGATAGTATCTCACCTCCCAGTGCCGCTATATACCAATACTGGTCCTTGATCTCAGACATGGTCCCAGGATGTTCCCTTGGTGAAACACAGTTGCTAAAATCTTTTGAAGGAAAGCTGTGGTGGTTTTGTTCTCCTGGTGATAACCTAACCCAAGTCTAGGCAAAAAAAAAAAAAAAAAGCAATGCCAACCTGGTCATTTGGGCTATTGCTCATTGTTTAGATTGTCCATCTACAAGACACAAATTTCCAGAAATTTTGTTTTTCACCATTGCCTGATGATTTTTTTCAGACGAAGGTCCTGCTAGCAATTTCAAGCAAATTTGTTCTTAATGTTACTGCTACAGAGCAACTAGATGATTTAGTACAGTCTCTCCTTACACCATCACTGGTTGGGCAAGACCTTTTTCTGAATTTATTTTCTAACCAGAGCAAGTTTGGCCTTGTGTCCGTCAGCACAGGATTCAGAGTGAATGAAATCTTGGCAACAGGCCTGAAATTCCCAGAAATCCGTCCTGGATTTCTGCAGAGTTCAGCACAGAGTTCATCTGAAGAGACCTTGGCTCCAGCACATGAACCATCACTGGCTTCTGGTGGCTCTTCTGCCATACAGATCATATGGCCCAGGCTTGCCCCAAACCCCAAAAAGAATTGGAAGTGTTAACCCAAAGCACACTGTCCACTGTGGGATGACAACTCCTATAACATCAAGCAAGAAGAAGCACATGGAGCTCCTTCACTCGGCAGAGCACCATGCATGGCCAGGACCTGCACAGCCTTTCAAAGCTGCCTCTTTATTTCCAGCCTCAAAATCCTGGACGAAAACACCAAGGAACTTTCTCATCTCTTGCCCAATTAGGATTTCCCTCTGTTTCCATTCCTGCTGGACCTCCAAGCCTACCTTTCCACCACACACTGCTCTAAAATGTAACTAAAGGAAAAAAAGACAGGCCTAAAAAGAAAAGCTTATTTTACTAAAGTGATCCTTATGACAGCAATTATAAATGAGCAATTTGGGGAAAAAGAGGCCAGACCTTCCCCAAAAGCGGCTGGGTTTTGTCAGAAGGATTCTGGAAGAGTGTCAGAGTCACATAGGTTGAAAAGAAGCCTTTGCTTCTACTCCTTCTCTTTGCGTTATTTACCACGAGCATCTCAAAGCCTAGTACCAGCCTAAATACTCTCCTGCCCCAACCTCTTACCTCCTTCCCACACCAATGCCTACCCCAGGTGAAGCATTGGGTGCAGAAAGCACAACTCATGCCACCTTCATCCCCAGTGGTGCAGCAGGTAAGGGCACAGGCAGCGGTCCCCCTAAGTTGTGGTGGCCCTGTGCCCATAAGAGGCCTAGAGCAACTTGCTGAAATACAAGAGGAGACAAAATACCCATCCAGTGTATCATCTCCACACCAGCATGTGCCCTGCTTCCAGACCCAGAGCCACCCACCTGGTTTGTCCCCACCACTGCACCCTGGGGTGACCACACACACCCTGCCCTGTGCCCCCCAGCAATGCCCACAAGCTTTGGGCTTACAAGATGCTGCCAGCAAAGAGCTCTCATCCTAAAAAAACTCTGTAATTCCTGCTTACACTGACTAATGAGGGGCTCTGTCCCAGGACCAAGAGAGAAGCCCATCCCTGTTTCTGCCAATCAGCCACCCCAGGATGGCTGTCAAACCCAACTGAGCCCCTTGGGGACCACCAGCACCCTCCAGAGTCACCTTCCCCGTTCCTTAAACCTGGTGATGCTCAGATGGGTGGTGGCAGCTCCTTCCAGGGGGGGAAAGTTGGGGCAAGGGGGAGGGAAAGGCTCTTCCTTGGGGAGATGCAGATGCCCAGACCCACCTCAGTACACAGCCTGCAGCTCTCTGGGTGTCAGTGTTTTCTCAGAAGGATGGCAACTCAAAGACCTAACAAACAAGGAAGCAGTCCCCTGTGTATAGGTGTTACCCTGGAATTGTGCTCACTACCTAAAAAAAAATAAATAAACCCATAAATAAGAAGGAAGAACAGAGGCAACAAAATCCCTTGGACAATCCCTCTGATGAACTCGAACACAAACCAACACAACCAAATGAGGGGAAAGATAAAAGCCAATAAACGCATAAATAAAAGAAATAATATAAATGAGTAATATATTAAACAACCCTTCCCACCCTGCAGTGAAAACGTAGCTCAGAGAATGGGATCGACGCTTGTTAACCATTGTTAACTAGTATTTTTAGTCCTGACCGCTCTTAGGCTATGTATAGTTCCTTTTTTTAATGCATTTTCTATACATTAATAAAAGATACTGAAGGAATGAGATGTGTGCCTGTCCAGGAGTGGGGTGGGAGCAGGGTCCTGGTGCATCCAAGACCAGCAGCATCACAGCCCCAAACACATGCCAAAGAAGGATGCAGGTCCCCTGACCCTCACCCTCATTTATCCCATGGGGGAAAGAGTGGGAGGGGCTCATTAGCAGGGATTCACATGCTCTCACCTGCCAGCAAGGGCCTGCCCTGCCCAACTGAAAATCATATACCTCTGCTTCCAAAGCAGTTCTTGGTTTTTCACCCCATAGTTTCACAGAATCACAGAATGGTAGGGGTTGGAAGGGACCTCTGGAAATCATCTCATCCAACCTCCCTGCTCCAGCAGGGTCACCCAGAGCAGGGTGCCCAGGATCACATTGTCCAGGTGGCTTTGGAATCTCTCCAGAGAAGGAGACTCCACAACCTCTCTGGGCAGCCTGGGCCAGGCTCTGCTACCCTCAAAGCAAAAAAGTTTGTCTTCCTGTTCAGATGGAACCTCCTGGTTCCAGTTTGTGCCTGTTGCCCCTTTTCCTGTCACTGGGCACCACTGACAAGAGTCTGACCCCATCCCCTTGATCCCTGCACTGTAGATATTGATCATCATCAACCAGATCCCCTCTCAGTCTTCACGTCTCCAGCTGAACAGCCCCAGGGCTCTCAGCCTTTCCTTGTCGCAGAGATGCTCCAGTCCCCTCAGCATCTTCATAGCCTCTCTTGGACTCTCTCCATTAGTTCCCTGTTTCTCTTGTACTGGGGAGCCCAGAACTGGACACAATACTCCAGATGTGGCCTCACTAGGGCAGAGCAGAGGGGCAGGAGAACCTCCCTTGACCTGCTGGTCATACTCTTTTTAATGCACCCCAGAAGACCATTTGCCTTCTTGGCCACAAGGGCCCATTGCTGGCTCATGGTGAGCTTGTCCACCTGCTCTCCCAGGTCCTTCTCCACAGAGCTACTTTCCAGCAGGTCAACACCTGACCTATACTGGTGCATGGGGTTATTATCCCACAGGTGCAGGACCCTTGTTGAACTTCTTGAGTTTCCTCTCTGCCCGACTCTCCGGCCTGTCAAGGTCTTGCTGAATGGCAGCAGAGTTCTGGTGTGTCAGCCACTCCTTGCAGCTGAGCTACAAGGTGTCACACATCTGAGACAGCCACTCCAGCAACAGCAGCTGGAAGAAACCACACTTGATCACGAAGCACACCGAGAAACACGAACCAAGAGGAGCAGAGCAGCTGAGAGACAAAGCACATCCAATGTGATTAATAAAACCGAAACCAAAACTAAAAAAAAAAATTAAAAATCAAACACACATAGCAAAAAAAAAAAAAGAAAAAAAAAAAAAAGAGAGGGAAAAAAATATCTGGGGGCAGCCCAGCATTGGCTGATGGTACCATGTCCATCCTTGGAGGTGCTCAAGACCAGGCTGAAGAAAGCTCTGAGCAACCTGCTCTGACCCCAGGGCTGCTTTGGGCAGCAAGTTGGATCAGAGGCTCCCAAACATGCCCCTGCCCAAGCTATCCTGTTAAAATAAATAACAATAAGGTGATGACAAAGTCAGGTCAACACGGCCGGTCCTTTAACCCGGGCAAGGCAGGGAGCTGTGCTTTGGCCTCAGCCCAGCACAAGATGTTTTGTTAACAAATTTAACTGCTCCCATGAGCTAGAGAGGCACTCAGCTCTGCAGTTTGCAGCCAGAGAAAGCAAAGCCACAGTGAAAATGTTCAAGAGCAGAGTGAAACAACCCCAAAGTCTTCAGTTAAAACTGTTCTTCTAATTCAGATAACAATCTGTTCCCAGCATGATGGAAACCCACTGAAAAACAAATTGCAAGGCTATTTTCAGCAGAACATGCTCCCAGTGGAAAACAAACAACAACAAATAATCAATAACCCAACACTGATTTAGCAAAAACCTCCAGGACAAGTATGAATTTCAGAGGATTTTGAAAGTCTCCTCCTGTTCCACATACAGACTTTATTTAGACCTCCTCGTCTTGAGTTTTCATGTTTGACACGTAGACGGGCAGCATGAGAAAACATGAAAGAAGCTCTTCCGCCAGACCACTTCAGTATTTTCTAAGTTTAATTTTGGAGACAAAACAGGGGAATTTACTTTGCAGCAGCTTCTCAACTTCTCATTCTTGCCAAGAAAAAAAAAAAAAAAAAGGAAGTTGCAAACATGGGGAACCCCCAACTCAGCCATGGCCACTGGCACAGCAAAAAGCCAAGCCTGAACCCTAACAGACTCAACTGTCTGGATTAAAACACCTTTTCCATGTCTGAAGGGAGCCAATGTCACAGAAGACCCTTCAGGCAAACCCATGGGCTCTCATCTGTACATGGAAGAGCTGAGGGGTGGAGGTAGAAGGGGATGGGAAAGAAGGGTTGCCTGCACTATCCCAATCTCACTCACCCTGTTTGGCCAAGCAGTTAACTTGACATGATGGATTTAATTTGTGGTCCCTTACAGAAGCATGTGTGGGGCCAGGTGGGGCCCCCAGCACTTCCATTCCTTGCAGAGTGCACCAAAAAAAGCTCACTTGGGAGGAAACACGGTCTTCCCATTGCAACAACCACACACAAGAGGTGGGCAAGCACCACTTGGAGGTTCATACCCAAAGAAGGGTGCATGTGGAGCCACAGCATCTCTGGACCATAACCCACCTCCCAGACTCAAAGCCACAGCCCAGTTCATCAGATTGGATGAAAAGAGGGTCAGGATTGTTACGAGCCCTTTCCTAAACACTCCAAGTTTTGACTTAAGCCAGGGAGGTGTTTTGCCCCACTGCAGCAACCCCTGGGGACTTCCAGCCCCATCACCCATTGCAGGTGACCACCACACTCTTCACTCTGTCCCCCTTTGCTCTTGCTCATCTCAAAACTATCTGTATACTCCAGACACAGTCCTGTAATATCACGCATGGTGGGATCTCACATTTCCAGCCTCTCCAAGGAGGGCACTTCCGCAGGCAGCCTGGGTTTTGTGCAGGCAGCATGGCCACACTGTGGGCAGCCATGCTCCTCTTCAAGCACTTCCAGACCATGGCAACACCAGTGCCCCCCACCCCATCTGCACTCTGTATGGAGCTACTTCATCACAGCCCTCTTACCAAAGTCCCCTTCTTGCATGAGTGATGCTTGGGAACTTTTTTCCACCAGCAAACATCAGGAGGGTGTACAAAGGTCCTCAGCAAGGGTGTTGCACATCCGTCCCAAACCTGGAGCTCAAGCAACACATTCCCAGCAACACACCC
The DNA here is from genome assembly GCA_027560015.1 of Chloroceryle amazona. NCBI lineage: Eukaryota > Metazoa > Chordata > Aves > Coraciiformes > Cerylidae > Chloroceryle > Chloroceryle amazona. Next base: position 69,708 of record JANHFX010008900.1, read on the forward strand.
TTCGACCTCAGCCTAAAGAAAACACAGGGGAAATGCTCACCCAAGAGCAAGCAGCACCATGGGAGGAGGTGCAAAGCCTACAGGAGCAAGGCTGGAGCAGGTCCATGAAGGCACATCCTTGTCCCACGAACTCAAGCTGCCTTACGCCTTGCAGGATTTGATCTTCGTAGCACCGTCTTTAACATTCTGCAGGTTTAACTCCCCCTCATACTCCTGGATGTGCTCACCATTCCTTTAAAACCCTCACTCCCATTTTTATATTTTCAACTCCTGTGGCTATAAGCTCTAAAGCTTAATTATGTAGAGTGTAAGAAAAAAAAATCTTTTAATCAAATCTAAAGGCAGGTCTTTTAAATTTTATTGATTTGTCCCCTCTCCCTGGATAAGGAGCACTGTGAATAGCAGCCCACAGGCTTCCTCTCCCTTCCCTGCACTACAGCCTCTAAATGCATCAATTTTTCTGCTTCAACAATCTTCCTCACCAAAAAAAGAAAAATCCATATTATATACTATATATATATACGCACTATAATTGAGGCAAGACCCTCACTGTGATTAGGAATTTTGCTATAATGCCACTTCTCTACCTCCCAGTATTTTGGATCCAGGCAATCCTAAGCACAAATACAGTTTGGGGGATGAAGGGATCAAGAACAGACCTGGGGAGAAGGACTTGGGAGTGTTGGGGTTGAAAAGCTGGACATCAGCCAGCCCCATGCACTCGCAGCCCAGAAACCAGTGGCACCCTGGGCTGCATCCCCAGCAGCGTGGGCAGCAGGGTGCGGGAGGGGATTCTGCCCCTCTGCTACTCCCTAGGCAACAGGGGCCAGCACGGCT
>JANHFX010008901.1:7863-23246 GCA_027560015.1 Chloroceryle amazona
TCCCCCCTCCCCTGCTGCCCCCGCTGCTGGGGGTGCAGCCCAGGGTGCCAGTGGCTCCAGGCTGCCAGCGCACGGGGCCGGCTCAGCTCCAGCTTTTCCTCCACCAGCACCCCAAAGTCCTTCTCCGCAGGGCTGCTCCTGATCCCACCATCCTCAGGCTGTGATGGTACCAGGGGTTGCCCTGGTTTTGCTTTGTCAAGGAGAGCTGCCTGTTCCTGGGAAGGGAGGGGGAGCTCAGGCTCCTGCTGGGGCTGCAGGGGTCTGGCAGGGGCAGAGCAGCTGGGCAGGCTGCAGAGGGGGGAATGCAGCAGTTGTGCTGGGCCAGGCTGTTCCAGGGCTGCATCCTGCATCTGCTGGGGCATGGGGGGACACAGCTGACACATGGAGGAGCACAGAGACCCTGATCGTCCCCTCACTTCCCAGAAACACTCCAAGACACTCAAGATAATCTCTTGGGCATCAGCAATTCTCCGCCAGGTGATGAATCATCCTTCTCCACTGTGTGCATTGGGCATGCAGGAGCAGTAGAGCCTTTTGCAGTGAGAAGGGGGAAGGGGGGACAGGTACCAACACACAAGCAATGAGAAGTATCAGCAGTAACACTCTTTCTGTGCTACCTGCTCTGCTGGCCCTCCTAAGACTAAGTGGAGGAAAGGACAGAACCTGCCCGAGTTTGATAATCACCTGTGTGTATCCCTGAGGCAAAGAGAATTTGGTTTCTTCTGTGTGAAAGCAAGGTACTGTGAACCCCCCAGGCAAGACCCACCTGTCCTCATCCTCCGCCAAGTGCTTCAGGCAGACCCAACCCCAACTGTGCCAAGCTCCTGGGATCTCACATCCAGTCACCTACCACAGTGTCCCAGCACCTGCAGCAGCTCCTGCTCAGTTCCATCACCAATAAGCTGAACCAGCCCCTCCAGTGAACAGCAAAGCTTCACCTCTAAAACAGAAAAGCCCTCTTAAATCACTGAGAAATGGGCGAGTAGAAGTGATTTATTTATTTAGACTTTCAGTAAAACTTTGACAGTATCCTGCGCTGGGGGATACAGAATCTTGCAATGTACTCTGGTTACACACAAGGACAGCGCAACTTCTGTGTGTTTAATAGATCTACAGAGACATGGCAGATAGCAGAGGATTATCTGGGTTAGTCGATGAGAGAGGCTGTGGGGAGCTGCAGAGGGAATTCACTGCTAACAGAGACCAGTTTTGCTGCGAGGGAAACGTAAGTGTTGATAAATGGAAGTTCACACACGCCACGGGGATCGTCTGACCTACTCCTGCATGCTGCTGAATTCACTGCTGTCCGTAACCACACTGGAAGAAGTCCCACCTGTAACTGGACAGCTCAATAACAACAGCTAGTAAATTCTCAGAGACAAAAGAAACAATTTCAGGTCTGAAGTGCAATGAGCTAAATGCAGTATTATGAGGGCATTAAGCATCAACTGACAGGGCGGCTCTCACTAAACCTGCAGACAGTTGTAGCCTCTGAGCTGGAAGAAAAGAAAATAATACAAGCTGGATAAAGGGAACGACCCATGTGTTGGTAATTGCCAGGGAGTCCTTCCAGCCATCCCACCTCCTTCCACCCAGCACAGAGCCCTCCTTCTGACTCCTGCAGAAGGCCAGAAGGGAAGTTATTTACCAGCACCTGCAGACTTTCTGGATGTAGCCTCTAGACAGCAAAGCCCTACATGGGGCTCAACTCATGGCAAGTGTCCATCGAGATGAATCATCTCTGCAGCGTGAGCCTGGGGAAGATGCTCTGGCTGATGACAAGACCCAAGTGTGAAGGTGGATGGAGTGCTGCAGGGAGACCATGTCCAGGTGAAGCACAGCAGAGTGGAGGGATGAGGGTGGCTGGCAAGGACTGAAGCCCAACCCTTTCGTACCAAGGGGCTGGCCAAGAAGTTTGACATCATGAAGTAGGTGGCATATGGCCTCGGTCTCCTTGGGCAGAGAAAACCAGATCCTCGTGTCAAGGAAAGCCATCATTACGCCCACTAGCAGGTTCAGCACAGCTGGAGGGGCACAGATTATCTCCACAGGCAGTTTGAACTCCAAGACAGGGCTCTGCTCCCCTTAGCACAGCCAAGAGGAGAGCAAACTTCATCTCTGGCAGGAAGCCTCCAGAGGACAGAAGATCTGTGGGCTGAGATGATTTTGCACAGCACCAAGCTAAATCTAATCTACCTGGACAGACCCATTTGTTGGCAGCTTTTCTGTGCTCCAAGTGAGGATGTGTACAACAGACTCATGCTGGCCAGCCCTCCCCATCTGTAACAGGCTCCATGGTTAGTGGGAGAAGGTCTGGGAAGCACAGAGAACACCACAAGCAGAGAGCCTGCCCAGACCAGGCTTCCCATATGCTGCAGGGCTCCAAGTATCCCTGATCCACAGGATGAACGAAATACAGACCAATAAACTCGACTCTGAGCTCCCCAGGAACCAGACAAGGACTGAATGCTCCTGCTAGAATTGAAAAGGTCCCTGTCTGGCCTGTCCCTGATGATAGGCATCTCAAGGGTGTCCAAGAGGGAAGACAGTTGAAGCATTTGTGCTCTCTACAGCGGGACCTTTACTTGTGCTGATGCCCTTCAGCACTCTGCCTTTGCTAGAGTACAGAGATGGGAGTGAACACAGCTCTGCAGCACAGGCGAGAGGGTGACAGCTGCCACCAGGTCACTCCTCAGCCACACTGAGCACTTGGAGATCCTTCACTCTGGTGCAGCAAGGCTCTTGACTTTTGCTGGTGGCTGTTTTCTGCACAGCCTTCCATTTGTCACTTACTTGTCATATGCTGCTGTGGGTGAGCAGCTGGATGGGAATGACATCTAGCTGCAGTAATGCTGAGAGCAGGGGGCAGCAGTAAACGCCTCCTGACTCCTGCCAAAAGGAGCTACTAAAGCCCCTAACCATCCCTCGTGGCTCCGCACACTTCCGCTTCAGACCAGCAGACCTCAGGATACTTTCAGACCTCCTGACCGGTCCCCTCCTGTCTCTGCACAGCCAGCATTGCCTCTTCCCAGATACAGACAGACCTTTAATGGTTCTGAGACGCTCACAGCTCGGCTGTGCCCAGATGCCAGGCGATTTGGATCCCCACTGCTCCTTATTGCTCGTCCAGCCGCTGTATTGCCCGCACGCTTTGCTGGCAAGGATTTTCTGTTTCCTTGAAGGTCACAGAAACAGGTGCCATAGTGGGACCCGTGGGTGCTTCCCAGCCTCACTCCTGTTCGCAGACGAGAGCTAACAGCCGGTGCTACCCAGCATCCACGTCTCGTATTAAATGGACTAAGAGCTACCTCATCGGGTCTCCTTAAATATGATTAGAAACCCACGTAGATGTCCTGCTTTGAGTGACCATAAACAGTGTGGGGAAGGCAAAGCCAAACCTTCTGCTCATGCTCTCATCATGTGTGAAAGGCTGGCTGGAGACCCGATAAAAGGAATTACTGTCTTAATGCAGGAAATTAGGGATTGTGGCAACTTACTGCAACAAGGCACCGTACAGCTGGCAGTGCTGGGGGATTAAAGGCATTAACCGCTGCTGGAGAGGCAGCCGAGCCCCCTCCCTTAGCCAGCCTGCTCCTCCCCCTTACAGAAGGTTACTGAGCCCGTCTCCCAGGGACGCGGCTCAGCTCTCACCCAACCACCGCTACTCAGGAGAGGGAATTCCTGCTGGCTGCTGGTGTTCATCTCTGCCCTGCGAAACACCGCTTGGCGTTTGCTGAGCTGGAGCCCATTGGAACATCACTCCCCTTTTCTAGTGCTTGAATTCACTGGGAGCGCGTTGGCCGCCTGCCAGACCGATAATGAAATCTGCCAAGGCAGCATCAGTCGGGACGCAGGGGCTGCCAGGGCTTGCCTGACTCACACAGAGGGTTTCCAGACTGCTGGGACCTGCTCTCCTCTTCCTCTCCCCCCGGAGAGGCTTTAAGCAACGTTCAAACTCCCTCCATGCTCCTGCCACCTCCATCCCTGGCTCCTGGGCGAGGAGGCACCATCTTCATGCCTCATCACAGATGGGTTGGATTTGAAATAAAACAAAACCAAACCAAAGCACAGAACTTGCACATACTGTGTTAAAATAACACCTCGGGGCTGAAAAGCTTCACTTTGTGTTGGGGAATGCCAAGTGAGGGCTGCTCACGGCCACTGCCATACCCAGGAGCACCTTGCCTTTCTCCCAGGGACAGACATCAGGTCAGAATGAAAATTGCACAGAAAAACAGACTCTTCCTAACAGTCAGAAGCTTAGTTTTTCCCCCTAAATGGCACCAGCTACTGCATGGAGATACATAAATCATTAACTGATCTAACAACCTCCATGGCATGTTACCCCAGGCTTCAGTTGCAGCCACTCTGCCCTTTTTCCAAAAGCATCTGGCACCTGCAACAGGAGGACACAGAGAAAGGCAGGACAGTCCCCTGCTCCAGCCTGACCTGACAACAGCTTCTCTGCTTCCCTACAGAGGATGGCACACAGGTCAGGACGGGCTCTGGACCCCAGAAAACCTAGTGGCTGACCCAGCACCTGGGAGAAGACCTGCAAAAATCATCAGAAAGAGATATTTTTTTTTTTCTTCCAATCAATTGGTTTACATGACAGTCAGTATCTGCATGTTTCATTCTCCATGTTCTATTTCCACAGAGGATAAAAGAATCTGCATCCTAACAGGGAATGGCCATCAATCAGCAGGTTCAGCATTGTGCACAGCAGACCAGGATGTGCCCCAGGAAACACATCTTCCTTCAGGGTAGGACATAGGTGTTGCTAACACTGCACTTTGCTCTGATGTGCATATTGCATCCATCAGGAAGGAACTGGATCGGGTGATCTGAGTTATTATCTCCTCCTAATGATGCAGGAGATGCTGGATGGTCTCGGTACAGCTGCAGAGCTCTCACTGGGCGTGTACTGCTGGCAAGGATACACCCACACAGGCTCCGGCATGGTACAAAGGCAGGAAAGATGGACCTAAACAGATGTGAGCCTGAAATGTGCCTGATGTGTGACCTACACCACCCCCCTTCAACCGTGACAACATTCAGTCAGCAGGGACCAAACGGACCAAAGCCAAAATCCATCCCTTGCATGCTCTTCCCCAGCTAAGCTCCCTCTGCCTCATGACAGGGCTAGAAATGAGGCAACTTCTCCCCAGTCCCTGCAAAACCTTTACTCTTCCTCCAAAGTTTTTCAGAAACAAAGGGAGATGAGCTTCACTGCAGATATTGGCTCCCAAATGAAGCCTGGGACCTCTGCAAAGCATCCCCTGGACAACTCCCCTCCTGCTCCAGAGCACTCATGCTGCTGCGGCAGGGCTTGCCCAGCTTCCAGCCCTAGTGGATCCAGAAAAGGGGGAATGGCTTTGATCTCCAGCAGCCTGTGGGACAACCCCCCCCCATCTGCTCTGAGACCATCAAGACATACTTGCTTGCTCTGTCATTACCCCTGTGCTCACCTTAAGCACCATACACAGCCCTTCTGTGTCCAGTCAGGCATGAGATTGTCTCCAGCAGCTCCCCCCTTCTCTCCTCCCAGCCAAAGGGGGTCCCAGGCTTTTTCACTGCTTCACCTCAGGAGCAGATACATTTTACCCTCTCCAGAGGTGGTCATGGCCAGTTTCAGGCTCTTCTTCAAGCAGCAATATCCAGAATTTGGAGGTGTCCCGTCCAGGGCTTGGAGTTGTCCTTCAGCTTTGCGGTGGCTCAAGGGCTCCCATGCCTGCCAGCCCAGGAGCTGGGGAAGGCCTAGAGGAGCTTCGGCAAAGGTGCTGAGGCACCTGGCCATTAGCACTACTCAAGACCTCGAGCACCATCTCCTGGTCATTCCTGGATTCAGTGGGAACTTAACCTCGTGCTTCCTCCATTTCACCATCATTGCAAAGCCTGGGGGCAAACAGTGCACACAGCTCAAGGTAAAGAAAGGTGGAAGCCCTTCAAGGCATGTGCAACACTTCAACACTGTCACCACGCAAAAAATGCCACTCGGATCATCAGCTCCCCCAAGCCCCCCTCCTGGGAGCACCCCTTGCTCTTCTCTCCAAGTTCTAATGGGAACAATAAAATCTCTCACCGGCACAACCACCTTGGCACGGGCCCGGGTGACCATCTCTGCCTGGTGGCTGCCAGCACAAGATGCTACTGGAAAACTCCAATCTGTTTATCTCCTGTGGTTTGGTGGCCCTGGGCAGCGTGACAGAAGAGGTGCTGCTCACTGCAGGGCCTCGGGCTGCGAGATGTGGGGATCACCACTCAGCATGGAAAGATTGCGGTGGCAGAGTTCAACCTTTTGACACGAGGGAAAGGAAGATAAATGCTACCAGTCCCCTCAGAGCCACAGGAACCCTGCATCTATCTAATTGCACTTCATAATGGATTCAGCAAACCATTAATTATCAGATTATATTTTAGGAAACTGCAGATAAAAAAGCTTTATGAAATTTAGCCTTAAAGGGGCCAGCGTGCTGCAATGAAGGCATCGCACTGTGCTGGTTCCAGACAAGCAAACTTTACAGCAGGTACCTGGACACACTTTACAAAGCCATGCCCCAGGGACAGGCTACGTGCAGTCATGGCAGCAACTGCATGCCAGGCAGGAACCCCTCCATCAGTGTTGTTCCCAGTACCAGTAACGAGGGACCCTGGCACGCAGGCACAGGTCCTGCTCCTTTTCCTTTCTCAGATGTGCAGCTTCAGCATGTCCCCAGCAAATCAGAGGAGTGGGAAATCTCAGGGCTGTTTGCTCACAGGGAGAATGTGGATACCCAGACCTGCCTGTGACCCTTCTTTCTAACGGACAGCAGCAGCAAACGCACGGATGGAATCTTACCTGTGAAACAGCTCCAAAGCCATTCAGCACAACTCCCAAAGCAGAGAGGCCCCAGTGTCAGCTCTGCACTGGGGGACTTTTCTAGCAGGCACAACAGGCAACCCAATGGTGCAGGGGAGAGAAAAGAAAACAAAGCATCCCTTATCCTGCAGAGTAGCAGATACCTGCAAGCACATCACTGATTCAGCCATAAAGATCTCCACACTGAATTCTCAGCACAGCTTTTTCTTTGGTTTCACATACCCATACCACACAATCCCAGCTTTGTCCCACACTAGTCTCTCTTCCCTTCCACTCTGTTCACAGCAGTGGAGGGAGACACATGAACACACACAGTTGCCACCTTTTCCTCTGCTGCTTTATTTCTCTAGGTTGGTTTTCCCAAAGACACCCTGAATGTCTCTGCTGGTGCAGCACGTTGAGGTACAGCTCCTGAATGACTCTAGTGGATACCAGTGCCATGCATGGGCACCCACCACTCACTCTCACTTGGTTTCTTCACAAATGAGAGCGACTTTGTTATCAAACAAGTCCTGCATAGTCACTGCCACCAGCTCAGTACTCGTTTGGCTCACTTGGGATTCGGGCAACGTCATAAAGAGCTGGGATCCGGCAAGCTGGGCGTCATCAAGAGAAATGATGTGCTCTGCTGCTTCTTGCTCCGACGCCTGAATCACCTGCATGGAAGACAGCCTGCGAGTCAGACACCTAGAGCACTGCTTTCCTCACAGTCACTTTGCTACCACATCTTTCCCAGCCCCAGCTCTGGTAATAACATTTAGCTTTACACCAGAGGTCTGCAATTACAATAGGTGTGAGATTAATGGGAAACACCAAACCACACACACCACTGATGCAAGAGAGAAGACAGGAGAGCAATTTAAATATTTCTCTCCGCAAAATTGCTATAATTTAGTTCTATAAGCAGTCGTAGACAATAAACACTCTGTGATTATCCACTGGAGGAATGCCAGTCCAGGGAATCTTGCACACTGGGCTCCCTCATGCAAGGAGCTGTTCTTCACCGATGGCTGAGATATTGAAGAGAAAGAGTCTGGGTTCAAGCTGAGCATTTGGACTCCAACAGCTGTAATCTCACAAGATATGTCATCTGAGTAACCAGGCAGCTCTGCACACACTGTCAGTCCTGCCTCCTTGGCTCCTGAAAATCACAACTGAGCTGTTTCCCCTCCAGTGAACCTGTGTCACACTAGCACAGAAATCCCAGAGCACTGTGGGCAGGGGGGCCTGTGTCCCGGACCCCTCTGAGGAGAGGGAATCAGGGAGCAGAATGGGTGACAGGAGCTGCAGCGCAGGAACTGCAGGGTGGTTTGGGAAGAACAAGAGGATTGGAGGGGGAGGATGGATGAAAAACTGCAGGGGCTGCACCACGGGGAAGTCTTTACCTGCACAATCTGGGCTGGGGTGGCTTGAGAGAAGACCACCTTGGGATGCTCAGCAATGTAGTGTCCCTCCAGCTTGCCCTGGGTGGGGAACAGTTCCCTGCAGAGCTCACAGGTGAAAGTGCTCTCTGTCTGCTTGCAGTGCTTGCTGGTGGTGTGATTCTGCAGGGCCCCTGGGAAGCAGAAGGAAGCTGAACAGTACAATCTGGGAGCCTGTGGGGGAAGCACTGCCCTGAGCCTGGGCTGTTACAGCCAGCGGCACAGGGAGCTGCAAATGGCCAGGAGATGCAGGGCTGAAACCCACCAAGGGCTGAAGGCACAGCGTGTGCCAGTGTCACTTCTCCTGACTACTCCACTGGCTGTCAGTTTGTGGCTGTTCAGATCTGTTTCAGCTCTAGCTCCCTGCAGCTCTAGCATTCAGAAACCAGGCTGGTGATCTGACTGCAGCTGTGGCTGTCCATTCCCACATGCATCTCTTCTCCTCATACCCTTCCACCATCCACCACCTCTCCGGGTTTGGCTGGCTCACAGCCCCTGATTCAGCTACTGCAAACACATTGTCCACCCGGGGGGCTCTCTCCTCAGAGAGCACCATGTCTAGGTCTTCTCCTTCCTCACTCTTCATGCTGCTGCTGGCTGTCCCCTCCAACATCTCCTGATCCATCTCCTCTCCTGCTATACTATCCCATGCACAGTCCAGGGGGTCTGGTGGGCCAGTGCACTCTGCCCTCACAGCATTGCTTCATCTTGCCCACTTGCCAAGCGGCCCTAAATGTGGCCTCCCCGAGCCTGCTGCTCGATAACGAATGGGCCGTTACCTTTGTGCTCTGCCTTGACGTGCTTTTGGTGAGCAGCAGTGCTGTAGAAGGTTTTGTCACAGGAGCTGCACTGCAGGGAGGAGAACTTGGAGGAGCGGTGGTTCTGAGCTGCAAAGACATCAGGGTGGTGGGTCCGGTTGTGATACCATAAGCCTGACAATTGCTGCAACGATAAGGATCCGATCGTGGTTACAATCCAAAGCTGTTCCAGGGGCATCCTGACAGCAATAAACTGTGTAGAAAGCAACAGTAACAGTGGGGTTGTCCCACAGGACAACAGCTAACACCTCACTTCTGTTTTCTGTTTCTCCACTGCCCCTGGACTGCTGAACGCTGCCGAATCCCTCATCCTCACTGCAGGTCTCTGGTGGGAATTTTTGTTTCCTTGTCGAAATGTGCTCCCACACACACTCCCACTGAAGTATGCCATTTGCAACATTAAATAAATTAGAAACTTAGGTGAGAGAGAATCCCGAGGGTCCTGATGGGCAGGTACGTAGCAGTTTGCAGTCACAGCCCACCTCTCTCCATGGACCTGCCTTTTCCCTACAGATTCTACCTCCTCTGCAGCTTTACCTTCCACTGGCCATTCTATTCAGTGCACAGGGCCAGGAGAGACACCCCGGTGCAGGGCAGGACAACAGCAATGTTTGGCACATGAGACCAAATCCTCGCTGTCCCAGCTCACCTGGTAAGCTTTGTCACAGATGTCACAGCTAAAGGGCTTTCCCCCAACGTGGGTCACCATGTGGCGCTCCAGGAGCGACGGGGCACTGAAAACTTTAGAGCAGGTGGGGCAGGGGTGGTACGCCCGGGAATGGGCTTTGTGGACATGCTTGCGGTGCTCCTGCAGGCTGGTAAAGCTCATCCGACACTTCTTGCAGTCATAGGGATCTCTGAAGTCTGCTGCCCAGAAAGAAATGCAACAAAAACAACAAGGGGGAAAGAAATCGAGGAAAAAAAAAAAGAAGAGAGTTAAGAGGAGAATTCACAGAGGGAGGAAAGAAGAGGGAAAGAAATGCTTGTTACTTCCCAGATGAATACTGGCACTGGAGTGTTAGTGGATTTGCATACAGATGTTGCTGTTCCTGCTCACCTACAGCCTCCTCCAGTGGGTTGCCAGCAGCTTACGCTTTGCTGGAAGCCACCCCTGACATTTTCTTTGGGATAACCCTACTCCTGGCAGCAAACCACTGAAGAGTCTTGGCTTTCTTGGGAGGAAAAAAGCCCATCCCAAGACACCCAGCCAGCCTGCAGGCACCCGTAGCACTCGCACAAGCCCCCGCTGGCACAGGTGGGTCTGCCACGACCCCACAGAAGCTGCGTCTCACAGGCTGGGCTGCCCAAACCAGGGAGGCAGCTGGCCACACTCACTGTGGAAGGTCCGGAGGTGGACGGAGAGCCCATTGGCCTGGCGAAAGCCCTTCCCACACTCCCGGCAGACGTACGGCTTGTCCCCCGTGTGGGTCCGGGTGTGACGCGACAGCTCGATGGACTGGGCGAACACGGCATCGCAGTACTGGCAGGCGTACATCTTCCCTGCAGCAACACCCAGGGTGAGAGCCTGCAACTAAGGGGACATGAGCCCTCTGGGCTAGGCCTAATGTCAAAGGGAGAGGAAAGAGATTGTAAACTGGACAGCCAGAGCATGGGGTAGCACTGGGGTAGCCAGAGCATCTCAGTGCAGGGTCAAAAGGGTCCTACGGGTGCTGTTGAAAGCCACAGCTGCACAGGGAGTAAACCTCAAGTACCCAGAGGTGCTACACACTTCTGGAGGTGTTACACACTTGCATGTCTTGTGTTCAAAGCTAATTGCTCAAATGTAATCATGCAACAGTGGGAAACACACCTGCCCGTGGTTATTACCAACACAGCAATGCCTCCTTTGTGCCCATGGGCTGGAAGAGAGAGCCTAAGACTGGGACTGAGGGCAGGGGCAGGAGAAGCACTGGCATGAAAAACTGTGTGAAATTCAGACAGAGGAGGGACGGGAGAAAGCAGGTTAACCAGAAGGAGGAGGACACATTACAGGAGTCTACATGTGAGGGGACAGAAAGGGGTTACTCAGGAAAAAAACAAGGAAGGCAGAGGAAGAGGAAGATCCCTTAATGGAGAACAAACTGCTAATTGGGTGGCTAATTGGAGGGGCTGGAGAAGGGGATGGGGAAGGCAGAGTGGGGAACTTCAAGCAAAACCATGTGGGTGAAGGAGATCTGAGAGCAGCCTATGGCCCAAGGCTTCCCCAAAGGATGGGAAACCAGTTAGGAGGCACAAAAGAGCAGGGCAGAAAGAGGTGGATGGAGCAAGCTAAGCCCACGGCCAGGCTCTCGAGAGGAAGGCTCACCCTCAGCATGCTTCTTCTTGGTGTGGTAGGCGAGGGCTGAGGCCTGCATGAAGGTCATCGGGCAACGCTTGCACGTGAAAGGCCGGTCTCCTGTATGCAGCCGCAGGTGGTTCTTCAGCGTGGAATTGGCAGCAAACTTGGCCCCGCACTCCTCACAGGAGAAGGGCTTCTCATCGTAGTGCTCTGTCAGCTTGTGGTACTGCATCCCTGGGGAGGCAGGCAGGACACTGAGGTGGTGCTGGTGGGATGCGGTGCCGGCCCTGCTGACCCTGCTGCAGAGGCACTTCTCTGCCCAGTCTGTCATGGGTGGGTCCACCAACCCACCCACCCGTGACACCAAGGGTCCACCAGCATTCTCCAGCCTGGAGGTCTGTGAGCTGCCATAGGGAGGGCAAAGAGACTCAGCTCTTCTTGCTCATCCTGCTAAACCAGCTGCAGAACTGGAACAGCTTGATTATTTTGGGAGGTTTTTTAATTTGCCAGTAGCCCCACTTTTCCTTGATGAGCCATGTGGAAAACCAATTAGGAAAGAACTAATCAGAAAGCAGTTGTGCTCAGTGGGGCAGGAGAAATGAGCTGAGCTGCATTTCTCACACATGGTGCTTACAGACCTGCAGGGAGGAGGAGATTTCAGACTATTGCTTTAGTACCTTGTCCAGACTTCTGTCCAAACAGCCCTGCTCCCACCAGCCTTACCTGAGGCATGAGCAAACTCTCGGCCACAGATGTCACACACCACAGGGAGACGCTTCTTCTTCTTCTTGGCTGTTCCCACCATCCCGTGGACCTCCACCTGATGCTTCTCCAGCTCCTTCTTTGTTGATCTGACCTCGCTGCACAGCTTACACTGGATTTGCCTTCCTCTGGCCACTCGACAACGTTTTGTGTGCACCTTCAGGCGGCAGTAGAAGCGGAAGGTCTTATCACAGGCTTTGCAGACAAAACTCTTCTTGGAAGAAACTCTTCCTCGGGGTTTCTTCAGTTTCTTGGTGCTGACACCTCCCACCTTGTCCTCATCTTTGTCCAGAGCTTCAACCTGTGATTCATTGTTCACCTTCCACTTCTTGATCCCAGGTTTCTCCCCACTTCCCTCGGTCAAGAAACCTACAGAAGTAGCAATTCTTGTTTTGGCAGTGACCAGCAGGACTGGGCACCAGCCCCTCAGTCTCCTATCTCCCCAGTGCTCCTACACAGACAGTTTTCCCTGCACAGCAATAACAGATGCACATGGACGTGTTGTGCCATCGCAACGGTGGCACACGGCTCTGCCCAGAAGCCTTTGTGGTCACATGTGGTATGAGAAATGAAAGAGTGGTTCTTGAATTTCTCCACCCACACATGCCAAGGTCTGGATGAGATGGCAAGAGCCAGGGTCAGATACTCCAAAGAGCTTGCTCCTCCTAACGGGAACAACTGTTGCTTCAAGCATCTGCCTCCTGCTTAGACATGTGAGGTTACAGCCCTGCTTAAATGTTGGAAGCTCTAAGCGTCAGGTACGATACTAAGTCTGCTGTTCAGAGTGGATATCCAGCCATTAATGACAAGAACTCTCAGGAACACTTTCCAAACACCAACTCTCTGAAAGGTAACAGATAATCTTGCTACAACCCTTTTGAGTCTTCTGGTTAGGGCCCTGAGGTATTTTAAATCGCTCATTACATTAATTTCTTACAAAGCCTAATGGTTTTCTGAGTCCCTGTAACACCATCATCTCAAAAAGCAGAAGCTGGAAAATTCACCTAGGATCTCAGTCTACAGAAAAGACCCACAGGGAATGTACGTATGGAAGAAATCAAAATACAAACAGATGTATTTGTCTTCTTTGCTATAATGAGAACCACGCAACTGTGTGGTCATGGAAACCATCAGAGGCTTCTCCTTTTGCCAACGCACAGGAAATTCAGCCTGTCGTTGCAAAACCTCATTTCTGCCTTCCTTACTATGGGAAGAGCTCAGCAAAGTGTCCTCCCTGCACAGGGATACTGCCCTGAATTTCCAATGAACTAGAAACCAGGTGACACGCCCCAACAGATCTGGAAAGCTTGAGATGTCAAGTGGTGATCCACCAACCCTGAATACATCAAAGCAGAAAAACAGACTGCAAGACTGGTCTCTAGTTTTTCCTACTCTGCTATCCTTGAGGTCCCTTCCAAACTGGTATTCTATGATTCTATACAAGTCTTTCACCTCAAAGGTCTCTCCCCACGTCCCTAAAACCAACACCATCTGTTTTTCTGACCCAAGTGAAAAAGTATCTTTACACCTCCCAGAAATGTCGAGCATCAGAAAGTCATCTTGCTGGGCAGGATGCACATGGATGAAGATACGAGCACTGAGGAAAACAGGCCTGGAAATGTCTAGAAGGGCCATGGCAGCAGGGGTGTAACCTGAGTTGGATGAAGTGGAGTTTTGAGACAGACTCCAGTGAACCAAGAGCTGGCTCATGGTCCTACTGCTCTTATGCCTGTGAAAATGTTATTCAGGATAAAAACCTTTAGCCTAGAAAAGAGCACAGGGCTGTGATGCTATAAAAGCAGGAAGAGCTCATAACTTCAGTCCCTCTTAATTGGGAAAAGCATAAAGAGGTGCCAGGAACAGCTCTCTATCTTCAGGGAGCTGCTACTACTCCTGAAGATCAGTTCTAAAAGGAAGCTGAAGCAGATCACATAGAATAAATGGCCAGGTACCTGCACCCTGTAGTCTCATGCCAGTGTAATGCAGACATCCTGGATGGCTGGGGGAACCGTGACTGATGGTGGAATACACCCTCCAAAGGACGTCAAAGTCCGGCTACCATGAGAAAGGAGAATGGAGGACATGGCACAGAGATGATGTGACAGTAAGGTGTCAGGTGTCTGAACAGGCAGGCTTCTTTAACGGGATCAAGTACCATAGGCTGGCTGCTGCCTGGACAGAAGAGGGGACACGCAGCACTGCTATGTTGGGGCATATGTCTGGGGTTCTCCCCAGAACCCCTCCTATGGGTGAAGACTTTTCATACCTAGTCAGAGCAACAGGCATTACCCAGTCAGCTTCCATCCTTTGAAAAGCAGGAAGCTTGGAGGTGAACCCAAGTGCTCTCCTGAGAAGTAAGACCAGCCTGAAGAAGTGACTGCACATTATGTTTCTGATGCAGGAACTTAGCATGCCATGGCCATGCCCCTGGCTGAGCCTCCTGGGAGCAGATCTGAAGGGAACACCAGAAAGGTCCCAGACATGAATTCCTGACTGTGGGGTCCTCCAGGACTCTGGACTTTGTGTCACTTTCCATACTCTGGTGGCAAAAGCATTCAGCAGTGAAGAAAAACCCTGCTGTTTCTTACGCATATTTCATACCGAGTTCTCTTTTGTAAGAGGTCTGTGGAGTCTGTAATGCTGGTGGTTGCTCTATCCTCCTGCAATTCATAGACTCATTTGGGTTGGAAAGACCCTTAAGATCATCCAGTCCAACTGGTCCCCCAGCACTGCCAGGTCACTACTGAACCATGTCCCTCAGCAGCACACCTACATGACATGTAGTTCCAGGGGTGGTGACTCCACCACATCCCTGGGCAGCCTAGGCCAGGGTTTGACAACTCTTTTTTTTGGGGAAGATTTTTTTCCTAATGTCCAACTTAAACCTTCCCTGGTGCAACTTGAGGCCAGTTCCTCTTGTCCTACCACTTGTTCCTTGGGAGCAGAGCCCGACCCCATCCAGCTCCAACCTCCTGTCAGGAGCTGTCAAGAGACAGGTCTCCCCTGAGCCTCCTTTGCTCCAGGCTGAACAGGCTCAGGGCCCTCAGCTGCTTCTCACCAGACTTGTGCTCCAGCCCCTTCCCCAGCAACATTGCCCTTCTCTGGCCACGCTCCAGCCCCTCAATGTCCTGCTGGGAGTGTAGGGGAATTCCTTGTTGAACAAGGCCATGCGATGGCCCTTTAAGGACTGGACAACCCTGGCTAAGTTAGCGTGAGTCCTGAGTGTTCTTGAGATCACTGTGAAG
>JANHFX010008903.1:0-10460 GCA_027560015.1 Chloroceryle amazona
CTTCTCTTCTCTTCTCTTCTCTTCTCTTCTCTTCTCTTCTCTTCTCTTCTCTTCTCTTCTCTTCTCTCTCTTTTTTCCCTCCTCTCCTACAGACAAATGTTTCTTCAGATTTTTTTTGTTATGTGTAGTTTGATAGAACATGTTATTTTTTGCCTCTGGCACTAACATATGGATTTTCTATTTGTGTGACAAACAAGATAGCAATTTACTTAGGAATTTTTGTTCCACCTGTTGCTCAAGATCCCCATCTTTAAATCTCACTCTTTAGTTGGAGTTGTTTTCAGGCATCTACTGTGGCACTTTACAAAAAAAATGTAAAAATTCAACATGTGAGTTGTATAATTTCAAGTGGCTGTCCAGATAGCAGATCTTTCTTCTCTGGGGATTTTTCTACCATCTTGCATTGTGCTAAACAATAATACTAATCCATTCAATCACCCTGACTATTTTGCTAATCTGTACTTACCCTGTGAGGCTATCTTCAGTATTTAGATAGGAAATGCAAGCTGATACCCAGGGAAATACAAAGTGATTGTGATGTTCTTTTTTCTTTTGAAGGAAGCATTTGATGTCATCTCTCTTAAATGCACATGCTTTTTCTGATTTGGTCTCATGTTATTGATAATCAGGGACTATTGCTGTGTACTGCTTTTGTTTGGGAGTCATTAAAAAAGCAATCTCCTGAATGGTGCTTTCTCTCCTGTGTGGCAGTGGCATTAGCATGTTTCTTTGCTGTGTGGCAATGATGTTAGCATGTTATTTTTGTAATTAACCTGCTTCGTTGAGATGTTTTGCTTAGAAAGTTTTATGGTGGTTTATCTGATGGGATTTACCATGGTGTTATTTATCCAGGTTCATGCACCTTTCATTCCATTATTATCATATGTTCAAAAAATAGATGGATGAATGGAAGGAGACATTTGAAAAGAATATAGGTTCATAGAAGAAGTTTGTCAGAAACCATGTAGGAACAGGGACTAATTTTGGAAAAAAATTATCTTCTTCCACCTGAACTTTCATCTTCCTCCTCATTATTTCTAATCCTGTTGCCAAAACTGCTTTCTCAACCTCAAAATCTTTCTGGAATTAAGTGGCTTCTGGATCTTGACAATGCAACATTTTGATTCATGTGTTTGTCACATCCCGATTAGATTGGTATAACTCCTGCTCTCTCAGGTCCCTCTCAAAACTCAATTCATAAACCAGGGTTTCATACAAGATGCTACCACTAGGGTGATGAAACAGAGAAATTCAATCATACCACGCATAGGTTATCCATTTTCCAGTGGCTGATGGGAGAGATTGGATTTTCAGAGCTCTTCTGGGCTGTTTTGTTTTGGTTTTTACTTTGTTTCTGTTCTTTTCTTCCGGGCTTAGATAAATTTTCTTTTAAAGTGGTGAAAGTAATTTTCATCCCCTCTTTTCCTGCCATGAAACTATCCTTTCCACATGCTCCCATTACAGGTGAGCCGCTTAATTTTGTAAGCCTCAAAGCTGTTTACCTCCATCTTCTTTCAAGCACACGCATGGTCATGGTGACCCATTTCACTACTGTTAAAGTTTGGTTTATTTTATTAATTCTCCCCCTCTGAGTTTCAGATAGGGGGATACCACAGTGTTCTTGGCAGGCACTCAGTTCAAGCCAATGTAGAGGAATGGTTTAATTTTGAAGACAGTGGTTTACTTTTTTCTCTACATGCCTCCTGTAATCCCATTTCATGAGCCTTACAGACGAGTTGCCTTGTCAGGAGGAAATAATGAGAACCAGCTTCTGAAATATTCGAAGGTGGGAACACTAACTACCACAATCAAAGAACTAAATCCATCCACAGAGAAAGACACACACCTCAGATCGTAGCTTTACCTTGAACAAACCAGCTATCAGGGCTGTTGGATAGCTTTCTGTCTCCTGCCAAATATTGAAGTACTTCTCAGGGCAGAGTGTAACTGAAGGGACTAATTCCTGAACCCCCTCAGAAAGACAACATTGTGGGATGGATTGGGAAAACAAGGACCAATGCCTTGCTTCATCATATCGCCAGTGGTTTTAGAGGCTCAGGGACGTAGTCTGAACTACTGTTGCTCCTTTTTGTCAGTGATGCTTTGAAACAGACTTACCGCAGGAGGCTCTGCAGGTGCTAAAGCAGCGAGTGTGAATCTACTCAGTTAATCATTGCTTTGACTACTGTGAGAAACAGCAAACTAATGGGCAGATCAGCTGGGAAGATGAACTTTCTTCTCTTGTCCATTTACAGCTCAAATGAATGTCTACAAGAATCTGTAACTGAAGCAAGCCATCTCTCTAGTCACTTCTAATCACTACAAGATCACTCCATTGTCTGTCAGCTGAAAGGTGCAGAACTGGGACCCCATCTCAGATGAGTATGTTGAGGTTTAGTCCCGTATCACCTTGGATATGGGCAGAAGATGAATTTATGAAAAATAAAGGAGGGGAAAATATAAAATTCAAATAGACTTGCAGGCTTCTACAGAGACTTAGCTCAGCATGAGCTCTTCAGAAGCTATTTCTGCAGCTTTCTCTAGAAAGTTATTAGACTGTTTTTATTTTTCCAAAGATCTGTTCATCCATTCCGAGCTTTAGCTGAGATTTTAAAACCTTGTCCTTGTTAAGGAGAAAGCATTTGACAGAGCTTGCTTAATTTTTGACAATCTGGGGGGTAGCAGTGTATGAAGATAATTGTTGTTACAGCCCCAGTGAATGAATCAGGCAAGCTTCATCTTTGCTTCAAACTTTCCTAAGGCTTTAAACATTTAAAAAAATGTTCTCTTTGCTCCAGGCTCCCCAGTTCTCAGACTCCCCGTGTGTCTAGAGGACACTGTCATTATCCCACTCCCACCTCTATATTCTGAGGATGAATTGTTTCATGTTTGTTTATGCTAAGCCATGAAAGCTTGAAGTTGGAATCTGTTTACTCCTCCACTTTCCACTCATATATGTTCTCAAGCATTGTACATCTTTGCTATAGGATCTTCTCTCAAGGGTGCTGAACTGTGAGGGCTGGAATACGCATAAAGAAAAAAAAAGTCAATCCATGGGCCTGCTGTCCCACAGCTGGGTTCTTTGGTGTCTACTCAGGTATGAGCAGTGATTGAAAACTTCCCCTGCACTTAAGACTTTCATAGAATTATAGGCAAGAGAGACTTTCATAGAATTATAGGCTAGAGAGACTGAAGACCTCTGAAGGTCTTCAGTCCAAGTCGCTCCTCGAAGCAGAGCTGACTTCAGTGTTACATTGGTTACTTAAGGCTATTTACAGTCAAGTTTTGAAAATCTCCATGCTTAATAAGTCATAATATGCGAGGGTTTTTTCCTATGTGGATTCTCTGTTGCCTAATAAAGACTACCTTCATCATATAATCTTTTTGGAGGAGATGTTCCTAGGACCTCCCCCTTTCTCTTTGCCTAGCTGCCTATATTCACAGAACTTACAGGGACTGCAGATCTCTGAAATTATTGTCAGTTTGATTGGAGTTCACCTGTTGACAAAAGTTTCTGAAATGTAACGGGTACAAACAGCATGACCTGATCAGCCTTTTTGCTTTTAACCAGAAGTAAAGAAGTGAAATGGTGTTTCCCCTACAGTGCTATAGGACAGGATTTAGGATGCTGTGTGCTGCAATCTCCAGTTTGCAGCTACACATGGTAGAGCTTGACCATCTTAAAGTAACAGCCTTGGTTGAAAGGAGTGCAGCATTCTCCTGCAGGGAGTCCGAATCCTGGGAGAGGAGAAAGTGATTTTAGTGCCAGGCATATCTATTGGAATCTCTTTCAAGCAAAAAGCCAAAAACTCCTCTGAAACTGCCTATTTCTCTGACATCTGTACGTTGCTGATTGTCTGCAGGGACTGCTTCTCCTGGCACTGCCATTGCACGGTCCTTCATCTCTCGCCCATTCAGAGTTCCCAGGGAGCCAGAGAAGAGTGGAGCTCCAGGCCTGGCTGAATTTACAAAAGAGCTTTAAGTGCATTTCACTCCCTAAGTCTGACCTTTTCCCCCTATGCACACATGTATTCAAGACTTATTCAAGCCTTTATTCCTTAAGAAGGCAGACTGAAAAGTAACACTTATGTTGCCCTAGCAGAAATCTAGTGAGGAAATGGAACTCTGACAACAATCAGCATGGAAAAGCAAAAGCTATTGAGTGCTGCAGCATGCGCAAGCACATCAACATTTGCACTTTTTAACTGAGATGATATTGCACCGAATTTCCTTCCACTGCCACAGCACCTCCATTTCACATGTAATGTGCCTAGGAGAACAGGCATAACTTTCACCATCTCAACAGAGGATGGCATATTTTAGAGAAGGGCACAAGTCATATGAGGAGTGGCTGAGAGATCTGGTCGTGCTTAGCCTGAAGAAAGGGAGGCTGAGGAAAGACCTTCTTGCTCTCTACAACTATCTGAAAGGAGCTTGTAGTGAGGTGGGACTGGTCAGTTCTCCCATGTAGCACATGATAGCATAAGAGAAAAAGGCCTCAAGTTGTGCCAGGGGAAGTTTAGATTAGAGAGTAGGAAAAATTTCTTCACAGGAAGGGTTGTTAAGGACTGGAACAGGCTGCCCAGGGAAATGATGGATTCACCATCCCTGGAGGTATTTAAAAGACATATAGTTGTAGTGCTTAGGGATATGGTTTAGTGGTGACTTGGCAGTGATGGGTTATGGTTGGACTTGACGGTCTTGAAGGTCTCTTCCAAGCAGAATGCTTCTGTGACTCTGATTCCTTTGGTCAGTTGGGGTCAGCTGTCCTGACTGTATCCACTCCCAGCTTCTTGTGCTCCTCCAGCCTTCCCACTGCTAGGGTGGGAATCCTTGATTCACTATAAACACTACTTAACAACAACTACAAACAGCACTTTGTACAAATAATATTATTCTCATACTAAATCTAAATCACAGCACTATACCAGCTACTAGGAAGAAAATTCTATTCTATTCATCTATTCCAGATGAAACCAGAACATAGACAAAACTTGCTCATCTGACCCCCTAGTGCCTATTTTTGAGGGATAACAACAAAAATGCTTTGACTCCCCAAAGGTTTACATTTTTCAGATTTAACATTCTCATCAGGATTCTCTTACTAATCTTTCATTGTACCATTATTCATGGCAATGAGATGTTTCAGTGCTCTGGAATCAAAATGTGTAGCTTCAGCTTGGCTTGGTGTCAAATCACCTTCTGCTGGTGCATTGCAGTGATTGATAGAAGTTACAGTTTGAGTGCTTTACATTCTCATTCTTCTGCACCGGGCAAGCATTTGTATTGGACAACTGACCCATATCTCATCTGATGGCACCAAATCCCTTCATACATTGTCTTGAGTTAGTAAGAGGAGATGTCATGGAGTATTATGAGAAATATTTCTTCACCAGGTAGTTTGCCTTCTAGGGTGTACAGTGGGCTTAACTGATGGGATTGGTGGAAAATATAAAGCCCAACTGACCTGAGGTAGAAATTGGTGATGGAACAGAGACCACCACGCTGTCAAGTAGTTCCTTCTCCTCTGTGCTGTTTGGGCAGAGGCAATGCCATGCAGTGAAGCTCAGATGGTAAAACTGCCCTTTAAATTGATTGGAAAAGATCTGAGCCTGATTTAACTCCCTTTGAAAGCATCTGGAATTTCTGCTGATTGCAATCAGTGACAGATCAGGGCTTTATAGCTTGCCTGCCATCTTCTGAAATGTTATGTGACAAACAAGGCACTGGTGTTACTTCTGCTATGAAATGTTTGTTATTTTATCATAGCAGTGATTATGGGAAGAATATTTGCCTCATGCTCAGGGTTTCTGGTGGACTTTCCAAAGATGAAATGGTCTAGGATTTTTTTTTTGGGGTGTATTTTGTTCAGGATTGTTTTGTGTTTTGTTTTGTTGTTTTTTTGTTTGTTTTTTAACTGATTTGGCTACATTGCTCCTTTGCTAATGCAGACTAGTCAGCTGGCAGGTACTAAAACAATCTAATAGAGTAAGGTTAATCTTTTCTCTTTAATTATTTATCTTTAATTAACACACTCATTGGGCCAGACGACCTTGAAAATTAAAGTGAGACTAGAGACGCATTTAAGAGGAAAATATCTTTAGCTCTAGGTGTTGGGGGTAGAAGAAACAAGAAGAAATATTCACAGATATAACAAAACAACTCCAGAGAAGCCCCTGTCTACACCCAAACCTTCCGAGAATTTCTCTCATAAAATGAACTGGGATGTCTTATTGCTCTTACAGGCATTTCAGAAGTGTTTAAGTGTGAAGTAATGCAATCTTGCTGGAAGTGAACCTCACCAAAATTCAGGGGCTGTCAGAAAACCTTTCCGCGATTCCATAAATCACTTAATCTCCATCTGTAGAGTCTAATATATCCTCAGCACTGTAGCACCAAAGTACTTCATAATCCTTCATGTATTCCCTCTCAAAACACCACGGAGGGTTGATAATATAATTATTTTCACAAGAGAAGAACTGAGGCATTGCAATTTTTCCCTGGGTTGCAGGAGAGGTCTTAACGGTCTCGTATTGTCACCCTGAGTGAAGCACTGGGTCATTTTTCCCTCTCCTGTAATATTAGGAGACCTGGGGCTTTGTTCAGGGCTTTCCATACAATTGTAAATTTTTCACTTAGTAGTGGTAAAGGGACTTGGTATTGGAGCAGCTGGCTAAAGGACACATCCCTGAGTCTAACTTTTGAACCTAATACATGCTAAGCAGGGGTGGGCTGCCTGCAGGCAGCGTGTACATGTTGAGTAACACTGTGCAGAGGCAAGAAAAGGAACCTTCTCTCCCACCAACCCAAACCAGATGAATACTTAACATATCCAAAACGTTGTTTGCAAACTGAACTTAGACATGGCAAGATTCAGCAGGAGTACAATCGATATTCTGGCTGCGTACGGGAGTGAGAAACAGTTAAGTATGTTAGAGCCTGTTAGCCAACATAGTTACAAAAGGAAGCCAGCAAATCGTGCTCTCTGGTGCTGGGCAGCTAAGCCTGCTGGTTAGTATTCAGCCAGCAGCTGGCCAGTCCTGTGTTGATTTTCTGTTTGCTATCTCATCAGAATAGCACACCCCTTCTTGACAGTGCTGGTAGCAAGGCAAACACTCGCTTCAGGATATCAAAGAGGAAAAGGGTTTTGTGTTGATGGAGATGGATTTCTGCCCGAGTTTTGGCATGACCTATTGAGAATGTTTGTGCAACATCACTGCCTTTGCATTAGTGTTGCAAATAGTCTGGTAGCCTGGAATGCAGTGGAGTAATCATTTAGTCCTATTCAGGAGAGTAAAGGCACTATGAGGCACAGTGCTAACCCTGACCACAGTGTATTTAGGGCAGGTTCTCAGACACAAACGAATGCAGCAGTGTTGGGATCCAAAGCCAAGACAAATGGCCGAGTTCAGGTATAACTGAAAACCACCCAAACCCCGTTCACAATCCAGTCATGTCTTAACATTTTATAGTAACCTCTGATTGTCCTAATTCCACAAACTTGGATGTTTCTAATATTCTCTCCAGTAACATTGTCATTTTGTGGTCAGATTTGGAGAAGCCTTGAGTACAGTCAGCTTCACCTCAAATCGGAGTGAGTTAAGTGCCAAACATGTGATAAACTACATAAATCTAAGTTCTTTTAAACAAATATCCCATCCTTGGCCTCCTGGATTCGATGGCCCAAATTAGGTGGTGTCTCTTATGCAAATCACTTTTTGTCCCAAATGCTCTTTTTTTGAATTGGGGACAGTGTGATCCCCTCTTGTACCAGAGCTGTTGGGAAAATTAGTCCATCAGTGTTTATAAAGCAGTTGTCTCCTGCAGTGCTAAGCACTTTAGAAAAGCCATGAAGGACTGAATAGCTCTGTCCTCAGAACAGGCTTTGAGTAGCATGCAGTAAGCAGGAGCCTAGGGCTGCATATTGAACAATAAGGAGAAGCCAAAATATTGAATAATCCGCTCATTAATGAACAGTGTTGATCCTGTGCACGGAATAAAAGAGCAGCCCTGTGGAAAAACACCCTGCACTCCTGTAGTTAAACGATGTGTGATGATAATAACAGACACAGGGCTGGGTGAAGGTTGTATCTGTGCAGCTGTGGCATATCCAAAGTTTTAAGAGCTTAACTTTGTGACATTAAGGTTGGCTCCTGTGACTGCAGCTTTCTGCGTGTAATAAGCCTGACAGTAAGCGCTGAGCCATCTTTGGGTGGTGTTCATGTAATGCCAGTCTACAGGGAACATGACACTCCTTTCTCCTTGCCTGAAGGTGAGGAGGTTAAGCAAGACTTCCAGCTTCATCTGCCAAGCTGTATGTGAAATATATGCTGCAGTGTGGGGGGAATGTCATTCTACAGCAGCTGGAGTATTCACTGATAATTGGGAGGTATGTTGCATAGTCTGAGGAGAGGCAGAAGCGTGAGCAAAAGTATAATCCAGGATGAGCTGTGTCTCCAGAAATGGTTATGGCTATATTAGCTGTCTTCTGTGAACCTCTGTGACCAAGTTCACCTTATCTCCACCCAACCTCCACCTCCAGGAATGTAGAATGGCAAAGATATACAAATGGATGAAAGAAGGTCTGTCTGTCTGAAGGGAGAGGTTTGCAAGGAGACGGGAGGTAGGACATCGTGTGGAAGCATCAGACAGGCTAGGCAGGAGGGTCTACAGGACCTTGACCTGTTGCCAACACTTGCAAAGTTGGGAGTCTAGTAAACTAAGCATATGTGAAGTTAACATTCTCTCTGAGTGGTTTACAGCTTGTGGTCCATGACTTGCAGGTGGCTTTTGGATGTCATCAGGAAAGAAAGTTCATCTAATACTGCATTATGGTCTATGTGTGTGAAATGTCTGAAGGGTCAATGCCTGCAGTGGAAATTTTCTGAGATCCAAAAGTTGGAAAAAACCCACTGTCTGCTGTGTTCCTCATTAAGTCAGCGATATGTTTGGTTTTGAAAAGGCCAAACAATGAATCAGGCTTTGAAATGGAAGAGCTGTAGGTGTTCTCAGTAACTTGGTTGAAGCATCTGGGTGCACGAGATTGATGTGCCAGTGTGACTCAGCATGCAGCTGGGAGTGGGAGTCCCAAGAACACCTTCCAGGGGCAGGACAGAGGAGACGTGCTGCTGCAGAGCATTGCTTCAGAGAGATCCACACGCCGTGTCAGACATGCACTTCCTGGGGGACAACTTTGCTAAACTGGGACTTGCCTCCCAGGGGATGCACTGGAAAGCCTGTGCCTTGAAAAAAAACTGGACTGGGGTTCCTGCAGGAAAATATGCTGGGGGGGGAAGTGGGAGGATGAGTCCTGTGGTAGCCACAGGGATGAGCTATGCTAATGATCGGATCTTACGGTTTACATGCCAAACACACTCGCAGGGCATGATTCTCCTAACTGTGGGATGGTTTTTTTATTACCAGCATTCTGCCTTGTGCCCAGGAATCCTTCTGGCATCTGAGGACCTGGGGTGTGTAGGGAGAGTTAAATACTACAACTGAGATATATCCTGAAGATCAGAGAAGGGAGTCTGCCCGTGTCAGGTGGGGATGTGTGTACTCCTTGGGGGGTGTGTGTGTGTGTCTGTAACGCCCATTACCAGCTCTGAGGAATGCATGTATTCATCAGGAGAAAATATCCCTTTGTGTTTATTCTTATTTAACATTGTTTACACAGAAAATGGAGAAACAGATCCTTAACCGTCATGTACTATTTCAAATTATATCAGTACACCATGCAGTGCTCATTCTGTAAACATCTACTCCACCATGTGGTCTCTGGGAGCTAATGCTCTTCTGCTCTGTATGGCCACTTGAGCTCTGCCTGGAGCACGCTGCAGTGGTTATGTTAAATAGCCTTTGTGAAGCTTTCCAGAGCTCTAAATTAAAAATGCAAAAAGCTGGGGAGGGGGAGAGAGGGTGGGGAGGGGGGGATTCTCTGTAGTTGGAGTGTTAGGATGTCTTGCTACCTAATTGCCTGAGAACATGGGCTTGAATGAATCCTCTTTAATGAATAATAGGCAAATGCATAAATTGCAAAGCCCGAGCACCCAAACGGTGAAATACACACTAATGAAGACTCTGACTTCGAAGGCAGGTGTAGAGTTGATTTGTGAAATGTCGTGAATATATCAGGCTTCTTTTAATAAATATATAATTTAAACCAAGCCTGCCATGCGTTCCCCCTGTATTCACTCCCTCGCACTGCACACCTCCTCTTCCTGCATCATATTGCAGGCTGCAGTCTCACGACACTTTCTTGCTATAACTCTTGCTTCGAAGAAGTGCAACAATAGAGACCAATTACCCTCTGTCTCCAGCCTTATTGCAATAAACCTGAGGAAAAAAAAAAAGTGAGAGCAAACCCCCCCCCCCCCCCCCCCTTTCCATTCAAAACCCAACCCCTCTGTTATTTGCATTTTTGTGGTTTAAGTACCCTCCCTTTTTGTGTCCCATTTCTC
>JANHFX010008903.1:10470-56813 GCA_027560015.1 Chloroceryle amazona
CCTTTTTTTGTAAAACCCTTGCCTTCAAAAAGTGCAACCAAGAGAACCAAATTACCTCTGGCCCCACCCTTTTTGGAAAAAAACCGAGGAAAAAAAAAAAGGGAGAGCCACCCCCCCCCCCCCCAGCCTTTTCAATTTCAAATCCTAACCCTGTTGATAGTGCCATTTGTGGATTTGAACTCCCTGGCTTTGTGTGCAACATTATCTGGAGATTCA
Organism: Chloroceryle amazona; assembly: GCA_027560015.1. Taxonomy (NCBI): domain Eukaryota; kingdom Metazoa; phylum Chordata; class Aves; order Coraciiformes; family Cerylidae; genus Chloroceryle; species Chloroceryle amazona. The sequence goes on from JANHFX010008903.1 coordinate 10,687, forward strand.
CCTGGTACTGATCCAATGAACCAACGCAACCTTACAAAGCTGAAGGGAAGAGTGTGGAGTTTTCTTTGTAATAAATCATATGCCGTGAAAAAGGATTTCTTTAACTCCCTTCCTCCATTCTTCTCCATATCTCACCTTGGGGAAACGGGTCTGTTAGTGAGAGACTGAGACTCGTACAGTAGGAAAAACAAATGGGGGGCAGGGGGGGAAGAACTGAAGTGAAAGGAAGGCAGTTTCTGGAAGTTTCTATAACTTGGAGATTCCAGAAAGAAGAGGCACAACCTGAAAGAATAGGAAGGAACCCTAAAAATAAACCCAGCATGTCTTGTTACTAAACCTTCCTCAGTTCTAGAAAGGGACAAGGATGTTTTCATTAAAGCAGCTGCATAAGAAATCCTTAAACCCAGTGATGAGTTAATCCCTCAGAGGCAGGGAGGCCCTGACCAGATAACTGCCCAGGAAGCTGAACGCTGGTCTGAACATCTTTGGTTTTACTGAGTTGAGTTTGTAACCTCTTGAGATCTGGCTGCCTCCCAAGTAGGGAGGGATGAATACTGCAAAATGTTTCAGTCTCCATTTCAATTTTGAAACTCATTTGCTTTGACTGAATTTGCACTGTTTTTATGTAAATTTATAAACACTGTAATAAATTTATCTATTTGTAGAAAACAGAAATTTTAGAGAAAGGCTGGAGAACATTTCTGAAACACAAATTCTAATTCAAGAAGTATAATCACAGAACCTGATTTAAATGTATATTCAAACACAAAGCAGAAGCATAGTATGGGGTCTGTATAGCTAGCAAACCCAAACAAGCATAATCCAAAATTCAAGCAATTCTTAACAGCTCACATATTTTACACTACATGTCCTTTTTTTTTTGTGTGGTGGCAATAATTATTATAATAACTCAATTTCAGTACGAGTGAAGACCACGATTGGGTAATAGTAGCAGTTTACTATCATGTCCCGACTGCACTTTTTCTAACCTATGACAGTCTGTGCCAGCACATCGTTCTTTTCTGGCTCCATGCTGGTATTACTTGTTTTGTTTATAAAAGCATTCATGGGCATGGCCATTAAACTTCAGGGAACGGGGTATTTGTTGGTGCCCTTACACTGGAAATGTTCACCTGTTCCAACCCTCACTAATTTTGAATCTATTTTTGTCTTCCCTTGCACCTCTTGGAGTCTGTAGTGGCTCCTGTTTTGCTCTCCTCGGTATCTTCTTTCAAGAATCATAATTTAGGGGTTTTTCTCCCTGTTAATTTTGTACTGAACACATTCATTCATTTACTGCACAAAATAAACCTAATCTGCATGGGACAGACTTGGAGGCCCGTTCTAACTCTGGGGTCTGAGTAAGAGAGATGGTCTCAAGTATTGTGAGATCCTGTATGATATTGTAAGAGAGTTGTTTCCCATTTTAGACCTGCTGTTTCCTGAGTATGTTTCTATTTCTGCTTTGCCTTACCCAGTGCTTGAAGCAGAGGGTAAAGAGTTAAGCTATGGAAGCAGCAAGCTATGTGTACTAGGAATGAGCTGCTTTAAGACTGGTAGGGGGAATTAAAAAAGCAGTGCAAGATGCAATTTTTAAGTTATCCTATTCAAGTTCTTGCATCAGAGGTATTAGGCACAAGGGAGATGTCATCATGTGGGAGCAAGACAATATAATGAATGCAGGATCTGTAATAGGCATGTGGGACACTCTTACCGTATGTTTTGGTCATGTCCTGATATACGTGAGCTTTGGGACACAGTTCTACATGTAATAGAGTCAATAATCAAATCTGAAGTACCAAGGAACACAACTTGATGTTTCCTTAGAGAGACCACAAGTTTGCAACAGATGAATAAAGAGAGAATGTGGGAGATACAAATTTGTCTTTAGGCAAAAAGGAAAGAAAAAAGACTTAAAACCAGGGAGGTGGGAAGGAACACTTTATGCTGTTCCCAGACTGGAAAGAAATAGTAATGCCTACATCAGAAATTTAATTAATTGTTGTTACATTGATAAAGATGTGATATACCACATCAAAGACTAGCTAAAGGATATTTGGAAATTAATTTAATTAATTAAACGGAGCTCAGAGGAGCTTCCCAAATGAACGGCTTGTTTGTCAAGCATTGCTTCCTTAGGTTTATAAAGTCTTCTCAAGTAAAGACAACTATTTTCAACTGTTCTTGTTGCTTGAAATTAACTTTGAGATCCATCACTAACCAGACATTCATGGCAAATTCAAGTATTGCAAATTGCAATGCCTTAGTATCTTACAGAAATGAGATATTGCTTACTTCTGTTCCCTACAGGGATGACTTATATAAAGCTATCTAAAAAGTTCCAAACTCCAAATTTAATATTCACAATCCGTGTTTGAATTTAAAATTTGCTTTTGATGTAGTTCTATAGTTTGGCTGCTTCAATGTTCTTTGGAGATGAACATAATGGAATCAAAATATACTTGTTTTCTGTAGTGTTACTAGTTTTAAATATCCCCAAAACAAAAATCCCTAAATGGAAAACATTAACCATGTAAGAGGATATGATTTCAGGTTCTGATCTCTTAAGAAAGTTATCCTGTAGAGTGAGCATCCTGTTTTCTTGGGAACTGTGCCAAAATACAGTAAGACTCATGATGATCAACGCTGTTTCAGCTTTTGTTAAATGGAAAACTCATTCCTATGATTCTGATCTTATGCCAGTTTTATCCCACTGTAATTCCACTGATGTCTCTGGAAGCACTTCTGATTTTATGTAAATGTCTGTGAGTTCAGAAGAAGATAGGATTTAGCAGAACCGAATGAGGGGAGTTTACCTGAAGACAAAAAAAAAAGGAGAGAGAGAAGAAAATCTTATATAGCATGTTCTGCTTTATAGAGGGATGGAGACAACTTTGAGTTGTCTGTGGAATTGTAACTGTTGGAGTGTCCAGCAAAGAAATCCATCTGTCCTCTAGACAAGCAGACAAGTGGCTACCAAGACGAGGAGGTGGCTTTGTCCACCACAGCAGGGCATTCAGCTCATCCGTACACCAAGTCAGCAGTGATGGGATTGCAGAGCTGGCAGATGGGTGTTTGAACTCCCAGACAGCCTGATAGTTGGGTTGTCAAAGGCCAAGGACCACAGCAGCTCCTGTCTGCTTGGCTTCCCATAAGAATTTTTAGAGAAGAATGGCCCGTTACCTTTGGGGATTTTTTTAGTTTATAGGAAAACATTCATCATTTTTTGAAATTAATTTAATCTTCTAGTTTCATCCTCTCAGTTTTCTTAATATTTCTCCTCTCTTAGTTTTTATTGGTTTGATGTATGCAGCCATTTGTTTCAGCTGTTGGACAAGTGAGGCGCTTTCCTTTCTTTTTGCCAGTTAAACATGTTTTTGGTCATCCGATTGTTAGGATTTTTGTCAAGGGATAGTGCTACTAGAGTAAATCTCTATTATTTGCATAGGTGTGTTTAAAAGATTAAGGCTGAACAGACATTCTCATAATAGACCAGGGATCAATAAAAGCTCTTCTTTTCTCAAGAAGCTTTAAAGCTTAGCAGTAAGGTTGGTTTTGTTTGGTTGTTTGTTTTAAATACAGAAGAAATTACATCTCTGCCTGGGCTTTTATTATTTGTGTGGTCTTTCATAAGTCCATTGGTCCCAAGCTCAACTCTCCCTGCTTTTATCAGTGGCCATAGATTGTTTAGGTGGTCTCTGCAGTAGGCGAGGGACATGATTTTCCCCTCCTGTTTGTGCCACTTCCAGCTTTTTAATTGCTTCTGTGTTCACTTTAACACCAGCCTATTGAGTTTCAGTCTTCACAAAGAATGGGATGTTACTCCACGGTATTGGGAGCAGCAAAATCAAACTCAAGACAATGTACTGAGAGGGATACGAGTCAGTGCAGGAAGGAGAAGCCAAGGTGGCATCCATGCTTCAACACCCACAAGATTTGATGGCCAATAACCATTTTAACTTAGTGTCTTGGTTGGCTAACTTTTGTGTAGGCAGTTGCAGGAGGGGAAGAGACTGAGGCCCAGGGTTAGTGGAACAATTAAATTCATGCTTTAAATCCCTTAAGCACATACTGAATGGCCATTGATTTCAGTGCTCTTAACAGCTTTGCTGAGTCAAGGCCTGACTGAGGGCAAAGGAAAGGTCTGGTGATGCAGCTTATGAATCATGCTCATAGCTACAGACCCCCAGGTAAAGTATTAAAGAGAAGGGAACACTGAAGGCCAAGGAGGCTCTTCCAGTGCCAACGTGGCAAGCTGGCAAAGGGCAAAGGATAGAGTGAGCATATGTGCTGTGGAGGGGAAGAAGGCTGAATGACCAAAGATGTTTCACTTGATACTCTGCTGGTCACGCTATTTCTAACTTGGCTGCTGCTGTAAGATTTCCTCATCCCTGGGGCAGCATTTGCTTTGTTTTTCCCCCATGAGAATAACTTGTTTAAATACATCAGCTGCAGAATATAGCCCTAATTCTGCAGCTGAAGCCGTAGGCAGCTGCAGCCCATATATGTCCTTTGTGTGTGTTGCTTTTTTTTTTCTGTGCAGGTGCTCCCTGATGGGGTTTGATTTAAACCGGCACTGGGCAAATCCATCTCCTTGGGCTCATCCCACACTGCACGGAGTGAAAGAGCTCATCATTGAGATGTACAACAATCCGGTGAGTGGGGAAAAGGGGATGCCAGAACAACCAGCTCTCTCCCGTCACAGGATTGTGCAAGGTGCCAGTAACTCTGACGTGGTTTAATCCAGTGGCAAATCCAAAGAAAAGAGAAGTAAGCAACCACCACCTCTACTGCGTGAGATCCGGGGACGTTTGTGTCTGTTGTCAAAGGAAGCACCAGGGTGGAGAGAGCAAGCAAAATGAAGTTCAGCTCAGATTAAATATGGAATAATTCTGAAAGCAGGGCCTAAATTGAATCGAGCCTCTCTCGTTGATATCCTGAGCTGGATTCAAAACAGCAGGCCCTCCAAATTGAATTACTGAATGGCGTTGCTTTTTAATCCGGGGCTCCGGCAGGGGTTGCTGTGTAGCGTGCGGAGAAGAAGGGGGGATAATATTTGCAAATATTTTATAAACACACACGCACACACTCATGCTCACTCAGAGAAGCAGAGGTGTTCTTGAAGGTGAAATCTTAGCTAATCAGAGGAGATGGATTGCAGAGAATATGGAGAAGAGGAGTGGGAGGGAGGCAGACAGCTATTGAATGTTTGACATCAAAGCGGAGAAGGATTATTGAACGTGGCACATAAGAAAAACTGCTGAACAAAGATGGAGATGGGTAGGAAAAAATCACTGCCAAAAAAAATGAGGAGATTTTATAGATGATTATTTTTCTGTATGGAATGCCTACTATTTGTCCTGTCTTTTTGCTTCCTATTACAGAGATGGCATTTAGATCTTTAATTCCCTGAAGTTTTGCTAATTTTTTTTTTTCCTGTTAGTGTGAAAAAGAACCTGGCTTGCCTTGATACTAAAGAAGAGGATTCTTACCCCTGGCTACATCTTGTAGAGGATAAAAGTTCCTTTAATTTAACTCCTGGTTCTCCTAATACATCTTAATTGGACTTTTTTTCTTCCCCAGCTAGCAATACCTGTACAGAAGGGGTTTTAGGTACAAGGAAGATAGGTCAATAGATAAGGTCCTTACATACTGAGTGGAATCCAATCACTTGGAAAATAATTTCTTAGACTGCTAATTGTTTGGCACAGAGTTTGTCTTTCTATTCTGTGCAGCACCTAGCGTTGTGCCTGTGATCAAGGCTCCGAAGCCCTGCTCTATTAGTGATGATGGAAAGTACAGAAAGGAGCTTTACAGCCAACCTGGTCTTTCCCCTGTTTCCTACCCCAAACAGCAAGACAATTTTCCTTCTAGATGATGGAGAGAGCATACAGGCTGCTTTGTCAGAGAAAAACAGGGTTTTTTTCCATGAATAAAGAGGTCCTTAAAAGTTACAAGAAGGTTGTGTGTAGGGAAATGCTTCCAGTCAGTACAGCAACAAATCCTGGCACTATTAAGAGTCACTGTCACTAAAATAAAGCAATTCCTTGGGACAGGGGGTGAATTCTTTTCAGCTATGACCCATTACTGGGAATTTTTGAAAACTCTGTTAGTTTCCAGCTGCCCCACATGTGAAGAATTAATTATATGCTGTGGTAGCTAAAATGAAAAATCAGAAGAAATGTTTGGACAGGGTTGGTGTGAATGGAAACATCTCTCTCTTTTTTTTTTTTTTTTTTTTTTTAATTTCATGTCTGTCTCCCACCCCTCCCCAGTGATCACCCTCAGATGAACCAGTTCCAGTTCATTTCCTTCTGAGGGAAAGAAAAAGGAGCCTTTCAAACACAAGTGTAACATTTCAGTTTCAGGGTTGTTTTTTTTTTTTAAATGCTATTTAGGAATCTTATTTTTCTGGATTAAATTACCAGCAATGTTCAGGTGGCTCTTCAGAGTTTCATTTCTCAGTGAATTAGTTACCAAAAAACCTTCTTGTCTGGTTTTATCATCCCCTAGTCAATACCAGCCTTTCTGACAGTTAGGGACCCTCAGCAGTACAATGCAGTATATGGGATTTTTTTTTTTTCAGGCAATACCAGGTTCTCAGTCCCTCTGATCTCAGTAATATTTGCATGAACCAACCATATCCAAAGTACTAGGACAAAAGCAAAACACACCAGCTGTCCCAGAGAGAGCATGGGACTGTACATGGTACATGTGCCATCCTGCTTTAGCAGTGACTGGTTTTATTATGTGCTTGAGATAAAAAGCCCACCCCTGCCCTCCTGACAGAGTGCCAGAATAAAAACCTGCCTTGAATTACTCCAGGCTGCTAAAGATTTTAACTACTCTCCAGGTGTAGGGTGTAACTTTTAGATGAGGAATCCCTGATAGATGGTTGGCTGCAGGCATAGGTGAACCAGTTGCAAGAGGGCTGTTGGCAAACTGTGGCAGAGCAGGGATTATGCATTTGAACGCATCTGTCCTGCCACCCTCTCCTCATCTGAAGTCTCCCCACACTGGGGAATATGAAATGAAATAAAATGCAAAGTAAAGTTCCCTGCAAAATAACATAATAAAAAAATAACCTTCATCTCTCCCATTCCAGACAAGATCTGCTGTGAGGGGCTGTCCACAAGAGATTGGATTGTTTAAAGCCGAGGAAGTTCAGTTTCATGTTGCCATTGCAGCATGGCTCAGTGCAGGCCTTTCAGATCTATTCATCCCCTTAAATCATTTAAGGAAAATTAGCTGCCAAAAGAGCATAAAACTACACTTTAAATATTGCTGTATAGGAGGATTTTTTCTTCTGCTGCTGTAGTATGGAAGATAAGCTGTTTCCTTTGAAAAAAAGTTCATTCTGGAGGAGGGAGGATGACTGTCACAGAGATAAGTGAAGTGGGTATGAGGCACAGACACAATGCCATAGCTACAGGGATTCCAGCACTCAGTGGGTCGGGGCTAAGTGTTTGCTGTACTTACTGTTTAAAAGTAAACCAAAGCACCTGTCGTTCTCTGCTCTTCAGGAGTTTACAAAGTGTGCTTATTTTATTTTTAAACTCGATTTCCATAATGACCATAGGATCTTTAGGAGAGAGTGGGTGGATTAAGAAATCAAATGACGATGGGAAGCTTTTGATCTCCATGTCACTGATTTTGAAACAGTCACTTCTGATGGTAAGTCACGGTCATTGTGTTGGCCTGTGAAGTGAGGGGTATTCTCAGCTGTTTCTAGTGCTGTCAGTCTTGCAGATGAGACTGAAGTGACAGACTTGCTTTTCCAGCTCATGTGCTATTTCTCCTGAAGTACCTTTTCCTGCCCATGTGCCAGACATCACTGCCTTCCCCCTCTCCACCAGGTGATATGTGTAGATGGTTCCCCTCCCTGGCAAGTTAGCTCAGAAGATGAATGTATTGTTTAAACGATCTCAGCTGACTTTTGTCTGAAGTATGTCAAAGGATGTTCATATGAGCCATTCCAACAGCTGAACTGTGAGGCCAGAAGTTCTGCTGGGGCCTGGTAACGCACTTCACGTAGAGAGCTGTTTGGAGAAGGAATGGCTATAGCCTAGGTAAGGAATCTCGTAAAGCCTGTATGCACAGCTAGATTTGAACATGTGAACACGCTGATTGAATTCAGCAGTGTTCCTTGTGTGCTTATGGTTAAGCAGGTGCTTAAATGTTTAGGACTGGGGATCAAGTGCTCAGCTCTGGCAAGCTCAGGATATGGATGGTCTATGGAGATTAAACAGTCCTTATCTCTGGAATAATGTGAAGCCTCAGAGACACGGAGAGCAGCATAACCACTTAATTGTTGGACAGGTTTCATGTGGCCATCCAGCACTTTTTCCCCACGTGCAAACACACTCAACAGACTTAACAAGTGAACTTACATAGTGTGCTCAGTGTCACCTCAGTCCCCTTGAGTGTGTGCTTTGTGATATGGTCTTTAATCACAGGGACTCGTGTTATTCTCTCAGCTAGACCCCTGCCTCACAGAGTTCTTCAAATGGAAAACTTTCACATAATAAGCAGCTATTCAGTGTTTTGTTTTAGCTTCAGTGTTCACAGTGCAGCCCTGTCCTGTATTTACTGTGCCCTATTCAGATCTTGCTCTGAGGATAGAATTGTTAATCTCCTCATGGGCTTTTTTTGTTTTGCTCGTTGCTGTACCCTGGGAGCATTTCAGAAGTGTTAATTATTTGGGGGGAGACCCCTGTGAGAAACAAATATGTTATCCTTGTATGGGTAGGAAACAGAGGCAGAGAAAGTTATGATCACAAGTGTCTAGTCATTTGAGATAGATGATTTAAGATGCCTGAGATCAGATCTTTTTTTCCTGTCATTTACCAATGCTTGATACATTCACTGTCTCCCCTTCCTTCTTCAAGGAAGATTGGGATAGACTGTTTCTGTCATTTGGAGCTCTTAGGAACTAGAAGACAAGGAATGGCAGTGACTGACTGCTTTGGAAGAATCCACTTTGAATGATTTACCTGCCTCAAATGAAAATGCAGAGATGGGATGCAGTGCTCCAAATCACTCCCATTACAAGCCTGTATTTTGTCTTCTTGAATCTTTCTTCTATTCTGCCTGTTTTCCACCTCCTTTTGTCAAGTTTGAGTCCTACATGCAAATGATTCCTATGTTAAACACTCTTCACCTTGTGCCCTGAGTGAGCTGGAGACCTGACTAAAAACAAAACAAAACAAAAGCTCACCTGGGGTGTGCTCATTAATCCTCATCCTCTGTGTCACGCACCTATACACCAAACTTTCTGCTTTGTTTCTGCACGAGCAAATTTTCTGGTTCCATTCTGCTTGATGTTGCAGCCTTTGCATACTTTTAATACCATTCTGGGTGAAAATTTTCATTGATTCAAAGCAAAGCATACAGCTGAAATGAAGACCCAGCATGCTGAAATCTGAGTCACGTGCTGGGCAGGAACGTTTCGATCCACCACGCAGACATCTGGCACAAGAGCTGATGAATTAACTGATAGAGGATGGCAATCTGCTATTGCTGTGGGCTGGCATGAAAGAGGGAAAGAGACACTGCCTGTGGACTTTGTGGGGATCTGCTGACAAGAGAATTAATAATAAGAAAGGATGAGTAAATATAATACTGAAAGCATGGGGCGTGTGGATATTTAAGGAATGACACCTTTTATGTTTTTAAGAAGGTTTTTTGAGAACCCATGTGCAGGCTTAGACTTGAACAAAAGGATGTTTCCAGTCTTCCTATCTCCGAGGATGCCTTACTTTCAATCCAGGTGGGCTTGGATGCGTAAGCAGTAAGACGACAGATGAATTAACATTTGTTAAGCCAAGATAACTCTGCATTATTTATCAGATAACTGCATTCCTCTCCATGAAGAGAAGATATCTGCTTTCTTCCAAATGTACCGAACACTCTTCTGGTTCTATGTTATGGTCTTATGAAGACTTAGAAGACTGTAACTGTTATTTCACAGCTTGCAACTATCCCTAATGGTCACTTTAGTGACCTCCCATCCTCTCTGCCATTGCCAGTGCTACTTTCTTCAACAGATAATTCCACATTAAGAAAAATGCAACTGCTGTCCAAGATGTACTTTGCTGCAGAGTGACAGAAATATTCCTTTTGTCGGTCCTGCAAATTTTGTCAATCTTAGAGGCTCTGCTTCCACTCATCTGGTGAAATGATGTTATTAGTTTTCATCATCATCACGATACTGGATAGTTGACAAATAAAGCATAATAACAGATTTTGCGAGGGTTTCACATCAAAATTGTACACTTAAGCTTCTTATACTATAAGCCCACAAGTGCTATTAGCTAATCTAAAATTTGAATGACTGGAAGCAATTGTTTTCTGTTCAAAAATTCTTCTTTTCCGTCATCATCTCTCCGGTTCATGTTACAAAGTGGAGCAACAAAGTGGAATATATTTCACTGTAAAATTATAAGCTGATTCTTCTTCCAACTAAAGCCAGTTTGGATGTTAATAAATATTTGGAAAGGCTGTGGGCTGAGGTTTGGTACTGCTCAGAAATCACTCAGAGCTAAACAAATCAGCCGAGGCTTGCATCATCTGGTGTATGGAGTCATAACAGATTAACGTAGGGTAATGAGATCTGTAGAATAACATGCTACCTGGCTTCATTCTGCTGTTAGCAGAGCTCTTAGACTTCCTTCCCCAGCTAAACAACACGATAGTAATGAATAATCATTGTTAACACAATATTGAGTTTAACAACCCACTAGGAAGTGGTGTTCAGATGGTCCCTCGGATATCCTGGGTTGTTGTTAGTACCTGATGGTTTTCACTCGGACATCAGAATAGCTGTCAACAGGCAGCATTTTTTGCCAATAATTCCCAGCCTAATATACTACATGTTATGCTGAGTTCTTGGCCAAAATAGCCCATATGCTGCCTCTTATTTCTCTCCTCCTGAAATTAGAAGACATATTACCTCTTCCTATGCAGGGTGTGTTCAACTACCTTAACCCTGCGGCTGCGTTCTGGGTGACGTTGGTGTTTGTGACAGTTTGTTGATGTTGTAGAAATGCCCAGTGCCACTTCTCTCTTGCAAGCCTCTGTTGACTGAAGTGTAACTATTCAGTATTGCAAATAGAATTCTTACAAGACAGGAATACAAGACAGTAGTAAGGGCAACCTTTCCTTCACTAGTACTAGAGTGTAGTTCAACAATGCGATGCACAGATCGATGTCTGTTTCTGTAGCTTTTGCTTAGTAGGTGCTTGGGATTTTGACTCTCACACCTTACTGTTGGGCTAGCATAGTATGAGTTACTAATGCTACAGCTAACATTATACTTACAGATTGTTTATAAGAATTCCCATTAAAGTCTTCCCATTGTTAAATATGAATACCTTGGGTACCCGCGGACAGAAATGAATGTGACATGCATGATAAATTTCTTTTAACTGTGGTAATTTCTATTACTTACATTCTCATCAGATTGTTTATCATTTGAGAATTCCCCAGTTCCTTTCACTCAATTTTAACAAATCTACTTCCACTGTCTTCTGGAGTAAACATTCTTTCTTGAACTACTAATGTTCTGTATTTCTGCTAGCTAAAGCAGTTTCTGATATTAGCAGCTTCATTCCCATGGTCCTTTAAATACACAATATTATGACCAACTTGCTAGCAGCAGAGTTAGTCTGGCACTAGGACAGGTTATTTGCAGGAGACCCTGATTCTTTACCCCTGGAGGGGTTTAGGACAGGTGTTTATTGGGAAAGGTTTAGATGGAGTTAATGCCTTTTTGAGGCAGTTGAATACATTCAGTAACCTTTACAGATTTCCTTCTCATCTCCAATTTATGATCTTTGTCTCCACCATTTGGTTTGTTTTCAACAATGTAAACTGCCTACATGTGTATCATCATCTATATAAATGTATATATTAAAGTGAATATATAATTCCTCTGGTAACATCATAGGAATCACTGACATCATCAGAGGATGTCTCACCTGGAACTGTGAACTCCCTCTTAAAGTAGCAGCCATGGAAGGAGTGTGCTGTTCAGGCCACCCTCTGCTACTAGCCCTATTTTTAGCAAAGACAGATTTATAGCTTGGGAATTATAAGACACATCTCACCTAATCTAGACAGACTTTTTGCTTGGTTTTGTTTTGATTGCACTGATACTTTTGTAATCTAGCTCTGGATGATGTTCCACTGTACTTTTGTCAAACACTCCAGACTCTTTACAGAATGTGTCTACACTTATCAATATTCTCTCCATCCTCAATGTGTTAATAATATCACTGTAGTAGGTAATCTCTGATATAGGTTTTGTTGGTTGGGGTTTTTTTGCTATCCCCATTTGGTAAGGTTTGTATGTAGACCAGGAACAGTTTCATCTAAAATTCATCTCCCAAATAAAAATGAAACATTTAAATCCCAGAGACTAAATCCAAAATCTCCTTTCTTTCAATGCAGTGATGGTCAGTTTCTGTTTGCACCTGACACTTCTAAAATATTCTTTTCTATTACACTCGGACACTTGGTGGAAGCACTGCAGAGAAATGAGTGCATGGTTCACTACCATAGCTCTAGATAAATATCCCTTTAGTCAACTTGTTCAGTTTCTTAAACATCTTGGCATTTGCATTCCGTGACTTGGGGTATCTGTGTGCACTAGCATTTGTGGGTTGCTGCTCTTAACATCTAAATCAGGCATGTGCTTGTGGTTTGTTTGTTGGTTTTTTCCTGTAGCTTGCCATTCTGAGCAATTTTTGTACTGCTGGTTTTTGTTTGGGGCAGACGTGTTAGTTATTACCTCCACTTTGCAGTGATCTACTGTACACCTTATCTCTTCTTCCAGGTGTTTTATTACTATTACATGGAACTTGCACTGCTGCTTTCTTAGTTTTAGCTCAGCAGCTCTGTCTCTTTCCACAGCTTTTAGGGCCTTTAGTCAAACTCCCCTCTTTTACCTTGGATCAAAATATTATCCATCAAAGCTTTAGTATCCTACCATCAAACCATGGTTGTATTTTCCTGGGACATGCCTAGGGGGCTGAACACAACTCCAATATCCCTCTGAGGAAATAGTGTCTCCTAAAATAGTTTTTTGAAGATGTACAGCCATGTTCTATATTTTTTCTAGGGGCATCTGCCAGCACCCTGCTGATGAATCAGAGCCATCTCTTCAAAGAATTTACCCCTTGTCAATGGAGGAAAGTATTCCCTTTATATAATACACATATTTTTTTTCTTGGTCTGAGTGTACAAGAGAGCTTCAGTATAGATTCTTTTCTTGCTCTCCTGCATCCTCTTTCTACTTCTACTTTCTGTAATTCTTACAGCTGTGATGTTATCGAATTCCTCTTTTAGTATTTGCATTGGGGAGAGAGGCTTTTTTATTTTTATTTTAAGTAGCATTAATCAGGGAGTGGCTGATGTGTTTCGTGCTGTGTTGAGAGTTTCCCTGAGTCTGGGAAACATGTTTAAGCTCCACCTCAGTAATTCTGGCTTCATGTTTCTCCTCCCCTTTTCTGTTTTTCAGTGAGACACAGGGTTTGAGATTTTTTTTTTTACCCACTTATGAAAAATTCCCCCTTCAGTGCCTCTCCTCCCCCAAGTGCTTCTATAAACTGGGTCAGAGTCAAGGTCACTGACAAGTCTGCTTCAGTCAATGGTTGCATTTGAACTGATGAGCACTGAGGAGAATGAGCTCCTGTACTATACAGCAGTCAGTTCCAGCTGGCTCTTTCCAGGGCTTCTTAGAGCTGGGGCTTCTCACAGGGTGCAAGTGGAAATGCCTGGAATGAGCTGATCCATTATATTTTCCCTACTTCAGACAGCACGGGGAACATGCCCTTTGTTCATGTAGCTCAATTTTCTGCCTGGGATTGCAGTTGCCTTTTAAGACGCAGGGGCAAAGTCACTGCCAGGGCTTTTGCCTTTTTCTTTTTTTTTTTTTATTTAATACAAAAGAGCTCTTAGTATTCAAAAATGATTTACAGACAGGGGGCCAAGTGTTTGACCCAACTATATCTGTTCGTGCTATTCTACTGGTGCAAGATAGCTGTAATAGAGGTTTACCCAGCCAGTGGACAATTAGCCCAGTGTATGCAATGAAGATGGGTAAAGCGAAATGCTGATTTTAAATGAGGATATTGACATAATAGCATCTCAGTCGCTGAGCATTGGAGCAGCAGTGCAAAATTACTCATGAATAGCAGCAGAAAACAAGCCAGTGGAGGAGTGACATTATAGTTAAAACAAATCTCAGAAGCAAAAAAAAAAAAAAAAAGGGAAAAGAAGGGGAGGAAAAAAAAAAGGCATGGGGGCAGAATCGTATCAACAAATACTGAACAATCTCACAATCTCTATGCATTAAAATTTCATGCCAAAATGAGAAGGAAACAGTAAGCATCTTTATAATGTCATGCTTAGAATTATCAAAGGAGCAATGAGGACTCAAAGAATGTAATGATGGGGACTGATTAAGTGTCACAATTAAATGTGATGTAGAAATTGCATTTATACACTTTAAAAATGACATCGTCTTGAAGCAAGAATCAAAGAGCCCAAAAGAAAAGACTAGATTACTTTTTTTATTTATCCCTGAGCAAGGATTAAGTTTTGATTGAAGATGTACCTGTCAAAGAATCATTCCCTAATAATAAATATATACATGCTCAAATTCATCATTCCTGGTGGAGTACAAAAGCCAAAACGTCACGCACAGATTGGCACACCCTTCAGAAAGGGGGCCAGCTTAAAATGGAAAATAAAATCAAAAACAGTAGCAAAAAAAAAGGCGAAACAGAACTAACACTTTCAGGTGATGTGGCAGCTATATGAAATTACCATTACAGGAATGAATTTTTGCAGCTTTATCATTAGAGAGCATTACCCCTATTTGAAAATCTCTGCAACTTTATCAAAGGTCGCATGAGAAGGTAGCAAAGGGGATTATTAGACTGAAGAAGGCCATTAGCATTAAAAGGACACCCTCTGAAGTCTTGCCCAAATGAACTAAGGAAAAAACCCCACTACACTCCAGCAAGTTAAATGCAAAATCATAATAATAGAGGACAAAAACAATTTTGAAGAATAACTTGCTAAAGGCATAAAAACTAATAATAAAAACTTTTTCAAACACATCAGAGGCAAGAAGCCTGCCTGCAGGTCTATAAGGTTGATAGATGATCGAGATGTAAAAAGTGCTCAAGGAAAATAAGGTCTTTGCAGAAAAGCTAAATGAATTATTTGCTTTGGTGTTCACTGTGAGGAGCCTAGAGGGAATTCCCAAATTAGAGGCGCTCTTTAGAAGGGACAAGTGAGATAACAGGGATAACAGTGGTTTAATGGTACGTATCATTTTGGAAGGGGTATTTGTACCTATTACATCTGTTAGCCTTTTTTGGAGGAGTTGACAAGCATGAAGATAAAGGCAATCCACTACCTGTTGCCTACTTTGAATTTCTGAAAAGCTTTGGCAAAGTCGTTAACCAAACAATATTAATGAAATTGAGGATCCAATTTATCATTGGATGACACGGGCATCCTTCCTTAGGCTTAAACACAAATGAAGTTAAAAGTGAATTTTCACATTGCATGGAAGTGATATGTGCAAATTGCTTGGGATTTTTAAAAATATTCATAAATTATTCAGAAAAAAAGTGATGCATTTTTTGATAGTATACAACTATTTGATGCTGTCAAAGTCGCATCACAGAGAAATCTTATAACGACAAGTAATAAAATGGCAGATGAAGTCCAGTGTCAATATATGCAAAGACACTTGTGTGTCTTTGTGGTTAAGAAAGAAGTCAAGTCAAAGCAGCAGACAATAAAAAAACCCAGTACCAGTCAGTAATACAATACCACTTGGGAAAGAAGCTCGTGAAATGGCTTTCGAAATACCCTGTCAATGATCAGCTCTGCTCAGAGACAAAGGCCATGTTAGATTCATCACTGTGATACTTTACGTGTTTACCTGTATCTTGGGAAAAGTGTACGATCCTGACAACCTTATCTCAGAAATAACTGAATAAGGATTTTCTAGAGAAGGGTAAAGAAGAAGGAAGACAAGAAGTTTGAAATTATTTGTGTGAGACAAAAGTTTATACAGCACAGGCGCTTCAGCTTGAAAGAGAAAGCTCTGAAGGGGGATAAAGTAATTAAAAAAAAAAGGTCAGATATATGAGTTATCAAAATCAGAGACAAGAAGTAATTTCTCAAAGGCTATTAATGCTGTCCCTGGAGTTGGAAGATGTAGAAGCTGCCCAAAATAGGGACGCTATTGCTTGGGGAAGCACTGTTCATATTTGTGCTTTTCATTGCTTTCTTAAACCTCCTGTGCTGCTCACATCCAGGGACCTCTGTGTGGCTGCTCTTACATGAGTTCCTGCATTCCCCAGAGTAAAGTAGAACAGGGTGGCTGTGTGACAGCTGGATCGGCACCATCGGCTTGATGGACAAACACCAGTAATTTTTCTGCCTAAAAGAAAGCTCTGTTCTTCCCTTCTGATTACCTTGTGCCCCTCTGCATTCCTGTAGTTATGGTGCTTGTGGCTCCAGGAACCGTGGTGGAAGCATTATGTGGTGTCATAGGGGGTGACTACGGTGCCAAAAAAAGATGTGAAACTGTATTTTGAACGGGAAGAGGAAAACCTACAAACTACATTATCTACCTAGATAAAAGAGAACTATCCTCAGCAGAGGCCATTACATTTTTTTTGTGCCCATATACAAAGGGATAGGCTACGTCCCGTGATTTCTTGGCACATCTTATGCCAAAACAGTCTTGCAGATAGGATTCGCCACTGCTTATTTTCATCTTGGGCCTGTTTTACTGTGGCATCCAGAGTCTGGGCCTAAGAACAAGAATCCCCTGAGAAGAACACAGCAGCTGCTTAACAGCTTAAGGAAAGGTACAGTAAGTGATGGATCCAATGGGGATGTTTTAGGCAGATAGGCTTTATCTACAGAGTGGATGACTAGAGCTGAACGAGTAATACTGTTGTTCTTGTGAAAATTACAAAAGATACCCTTTATGATTTCAAGTTGCCAGAGTCTTTGCCTTCTTAAAAACTCATCCTCTGAGAATCATAGTGAAGCAGAGCTGTTTCCATATTTGTTATTTTTCTTAAACATGAGAAACTGCACTTTTAGATTCATAGGCATCCAAAATAGCTTAATGCTAGTAGCATTACTAGCTGGATTTTGCAGGCAGCAACCCTGCAGTTTTGCATATGTTTTCTTGATCTAGAGCCCAGTTTAGGCTGTTGAATGGGGTCTGTGTCTATAATGTTCCCTAAGTGCTATTATGCAAAGAGATCGCTTATTTGAATCATTAATCAGCCTCTGGATGGCTGCAAGTTCTTATATTTCATGGCTGGTTTTCATGATGTATGTGACCTATTCATAGCATTGCTCAAGCTGCACTGGAACAAGACTTAATTCCTATTCTTTTTAAAGCTTTTCTGCTGACTACCTTCAGTAGGACATGCTTAGAAAATATCCCAAAGCCAGAGGATTGCTATATGCAAAACTGCTGGAAAGGTTCCTCAGACAAGAAAAGTGTATTAGTAGCTTAACTCTTTCAAGTCAGAGTTAATGTGATATGGATGTATTCAGTCATCTTTTCAGAGTCTGATTACTATATGCCTTGTGAAAAATCCAATTAAAATTAATGTATTAATTAGCGGAGGTTTAATTTTCTTCTTGTCAGGAGATACATTATGATGTTGAAATTTTACAGCATCAAAGTTAGCAATAGTGCCCATCTTAAAAGTATTTTCAAAGCTTCTACTTGCTGTCTTCTACAGTGCTGACACCAGTGGATCAATAGGTTTTTTTAAACCAGACAGGAATCACTGTGATAATCTAGTCTGACTTACAAAGTGCTAAATATCATCCATCATGGTTTTCCTAAATGGGCATCAAAGTCTGAGTTTCCCCAACTTCTGGTAGCTGAGCTGTTAGAGAGAATGACAGCTCTAAAAGAGCTTAGAGGCTTTATCTCACAAGAGCATCTGGAATATCAAATCTTTCTCCAAATATCTTCAAAATCCCATCCCTGTGCTGGTAAAGTTGTTCATCTCATGGGGTTTTTTATTTATTTTTTTAAAAAAGAAATTACTTCCTTTTCTCTTCAGTATACCTACCTTCTGAGAACTGACATGTAGGAAGCTGCAGTGCAGAGCAGGAACACTGTGCTAGAGTCACTTGGATGGCCTGAGCTGCAGAATCTGAGCATACTTCGTGCAGTAAGTCTGCCTGAGTGTGCAGAAAGCCAGGGGTACTCCAACACGTGAGTTGCCCCCTTCATTTCTGTTGGGGTTGCTCATGTTCCAGGGTGACTCCTTTAGAGACAGCGCAGATGATTATTTCACTGCTTTCCCTAACGCTGTAAGAGGAAGGATAACGTTGTGGCGACTGATAAGCCTTGGTTCACATAAATGCATGTCTGGGAGAAACAGAGGGTTGCCTGAGTGTAAGCACCAGAATGTAAGTGAAGGTGAACACACCCCACGGAGGGTTTGCAGCAGGGAGAAGTGATGATGCATTTAATAACGCTGACAAGGGAGCTCTGCAAAATAATGTGCATGCAAAGTCTGTAAAGCAAGTCCAGCTTTGCTCCCTCCTTTATCATGGTATTTTGGTCTGATTTACCCTTTTTGTGTGTTGATGTACAGAATTTGATGGGGTTTTTTGGTGGTTTTGATGCTTTCACTCAGTTAATAGCACTGCAGAAAAAGTAATGCTACTAATGTTACCATTTTATTGTGTTAAATAGGTTATCGCTTTAAATGATTTGTTTATGGACTGTCCTCTAAAATATTACTTTCTAAACATCAGAATATCTTGCATATAGGTTTAGACTTTCAAAAACATCTTCTGAAATAGGTTTCTGTCCTGTCTCACTGTATCTCAAATCCAAAATTCTGAAGTTTAAATGCAAGTTAGGAATCAGTTTATGCCCTGCTGAAATACAGTCACCTCTGGAAGAGACCCCATCAGCAGAGCACTATTTGAAGGCTGTTTACTTAGATGTACATCAAGAAAAATCTTTTTCTGTTCTGGGTCCAGCTAATCTATTGTTTTGTATTTTTTGAAAATAAACTGCCTTCATCTTAGTATTGGTCTTCTGCTAGGGAATTTATGGTGGTTTATGACTTCTCCCAAAAAGGGTGCTCGCCATAGAATTAAATCTCAGCAGGAGCAGATTTAATCCTCTCTGATGACTTGTAGTCTATGGAAACATTATTGCCTGTGCTTGGTTGGTGCGTCTGCCCTTCAGGAGCTGGATGTTCTCCTCTTGCTGCAGTTAACTCATGCAATAGAGACAGCTTTTTATTCTGTTTATGTCCCTTGGTAATGGCTGTATTGATCTGGCCTGATGTAAGCAAAGGTTCACAGTTCGCCAAATGTTGCTAAGGGTACCAGACTATTACTGCCACCAGCAGACGCATTCCATCATCCCTCAGCCTCGGTGTGTGAAAGCCAGAGCAGCAGGATGCCACACGTTGGTGACTCAGGAAAATGGCATGTGTCGGTATCTGGCATATGTCAGACTTGGATGCTGCTAAAATTAGAAAGAATATAGTTTTTGTTGGGGTTGTTCTGTCTGCCAAGCAATGCGGGAACATTTAAAGGTTAGCCTAATTTTCAGTTGTCTGGAAATAAAAGCCACAGTGACAATGCTGTGCAAGAACACCTATGAATTTTGTTTTCAAATAAACTGAGCATTTCTTTTATTTAAAAAAAAAATATATATAAAAGTTGCTGAAGCTGACCTGAGTCAAAAGGGTAAGGAGTGTGGCCTATTGTCCAGCCTGACAGCTCTAAGCAAATGACTTCATTATCTCCTTGTTTGCTCCAGTTCCACAAGGAAATTTCACTAGAAGGCAAAAGCTAAGAGAAAAGGGTTTGAGCCTAAATTCTTATTTGCGGCAGCTCAAAGTAGAGCTGTAGAAGTGAGAACAGCTGAATCTCCTAATACTGCTTGGGGGATTTGGCTCTTTGTTTGGAAAACAATTTAAATCTGTTTACCTGATTTTTCTAGCACAAAATCCCAGTTGTCCTTAGAAATAAGAATTATTCTAGTTCTGCAATTGTCTCATCATGACAGAATAATTTGATGGGGTTTAGGCTATTTTTAAAAGCAAGAGGCCTGAAACTATAGTTGGGAAGGGGGTGGTGGGAGAACACGACTAGCTATTAGATTATTAGGTTGTTGGGGTTTTTTTCCCAGAGTCCATGGTGGAGGAGAGATTAGATGATTTAAAGGGCAAGCTGTTTCATTTTTTTTCTTCTCCTTGAGAGCTGGAAAATGTTGATTGCTTGATCCCATCTCGTCCTGGTTCTAGTCTGTTAATTCCAAAGATCATTCTCCAAGTGGCACGGTTACTTTCTAACAAGATTAGAGGGAGAAAGGCAGTGAACTGCTCAGTTGCACTCTAGAGACCCTTAGAAAGTGTGGAGTGGGTTGGCTAGAGAAGTAGTGCAAAGAGCCCATCCAACCTAGAGTATTATTGCAAGGATTTTACATCTGTCAAAATAGTGGATTGTTCTCTGCAAAACCAAATATTTAGCAATTATTGCCGGTGTTAGTCAAACTGATCTATACCACTGTTGGATAATAAGGTGGCATTCTGTACAGAGTGTTTGCAAACGACTTTGTTGATTTCTGCAGTATTGTAATAGAAAAAGGCAATGAAAATTTATATCCTAACAGACATTGTGAGTTTATGTTATTAGTGAAAATAACTTCAAATGCAGTTAGCTAGATCTGAAACACAAATTCATCCAAGTGAAATATTATTTTAGCTTTCAGTCTGGTTCTGAGAGTGCCAGTATCTATACTGAAGTCAGTGGAAACTGTAAATGATTGCTGTGGTTGCTTTTAGCCATTCAGACTGATTTATCATCTGATCCCATTAATATCTGTGCACTGAGAGCAGTAGGAAAAGCGTATGTGTATGTGTCTATACATATATTACACCTATAGTATGTTTTATGCATTGTTTTCCTGCTGATTATGTGTTTTGCAAAGGTATCTACATCTCTTCCCTCTGGAGTTCAGAAGTATGATTTGATCTGGTTATGCTGCAGTTCAGGAAGAGAATGACGCATTTGGAATCTAGCTTGGGAGACATTTACCAGCCCATTACAAAAACTGTGGTCTGCACTGGGTACCCAGGCCCAAAATGCCAAGGAGAAGCTGCCATCTGGCTTTGCAGGCCAGTATCAAAAGGGTCCGTGCTAATTGGAGCGCAGCCCCTCGGTTAGCTGCAGGGAGCCATCCTGCAGGAACTCGCTGACCAGCCACATGACCTGATAGGAATTTTCTTTCTCTGCCTTGTGTGATAGAGAGTTGGCTGGAGAGCACTGCCAGCTGCCACCTTCTTTCATGACCCTGTAGAGAGAATAAAGCTGATCTTTGACTGACTGGCTCTGTACCCTGGCTACCTTTGTACCTCTTAAACCACAGATTTGTTTGTTTGTTTGTTTTATCCTTTGGACTGGAATGGATAGAATAGACTGCAGACAGAATAGACTGAATTATCACTCTGTAAGTATAGTTTTTGCTTGGCCATTGTTTTCTTCAGCCTCGTAGAGCAGTTGCAGTAATGCACAGTGAAGCTCAGAGAGTTTGCTTAGGGAATTGTGAAATACCACAGAGTGGGCAGAGTGATACTGATTTACTTTAGGGTATGCAAATGTTCAAAGTCATCCTGAAATCAGTACTTGCTCCCTATGTATTCTGCAAACGCCCCAGGTTACTGCTTGGCAGCTGTATAGACTGAGCGTGAGAGTGCTCCTCAACCCTCTGTCTTGAGTTTAACCAAGCCTCTACTCAGCCCTCAGTCCTGCAACTTGCTCACTTTTCTCTCAGTCTTCAAGGCAAGGTCTTGTCTGAGGCATCAGTTCCTACTCTGATCCAGAAACCTTCAACCTTTTGGTCCCCAGACAGGGGAGGCATGCATGTGGGATCTTCCAGTGCACGCTGTCGTCTCCCTGTTCCTCAAAATGGGTCTCTCGTGCCTTCTGGACCCAAATTCCCAGCCATGGAATGACCATGGAAGCAGTTAAACTCCCTAGGAAGGCTCCTAGGAGAAGTCTGCTTGAGGAACAATGTGCTCTGTAGGTGGCTTCTGTTGTTGCCTGTAAATGGGGTGAAACAGATCAGGGGAAAAATTATTCCCAAAGCTAACTATAAACAGAGACTTATTTATGCATATGTGTATGTTTGGGTCAAATTTCTCTCTTTTGTCTGTCTAGAAAGTGCCTCCGTACTGAAGCTTTGAAAGACAAACAGCATGATTTCCATCAGTGCAGGGTGTGGGAAGGTGCACTTGGTTTCTGAAGATCTGAAAATTAGGCTGCTTTGACTGTCACTATCATAAAGAAAATAGCTTGTTCTGGTCTGCAAGTGTGTGGATGCTGTTGCAGCTTTCTCTGAGCTTCATTATTTCAGTACCAGTAAACTCCATTTATTTTAACTTTCCTCTGCTCATCTGAACTAATTATGCTTTGTAGTGCATACCTTCATCATGGTGCTGCTCAGTCCTTGTGCATTAAAATTAAAGGAGAGGGTAAGGCACAAAAATTCAGAGGGTAAAGCATCTTATGTTTAAAAACTAAGAATATGGAAAGGGCCAATCTAGTTGTAACAGTTTGACATCAGAAATTATATTTGCAGGAGGAGAGTATTTTTAAGATCATCTGCTTTTTTCTCCCCTCAAACATCTTGCCTTGAAGACTGTAGCTTTCAGAAACAATTCTCAGACAGGATACGTATGAAAAACCTTGCTGAAATTTTGCTGAAGGCGCAAAAGGACAAATAGTCAGCCAGACAAATGGAGATAGAAGGGCAGAGAGAGGATGTTAGCTTTCCCTTGAACTTCTTGTAGTAGTAGGCATTTTAAAGTAATTTTGAATAACCTCGTGGAATAGGAGGGAAGCAGCTTTACTGTACATTGGGCAATAACCGAGCAGGTTTGAGATATTTCATGAGGTGACACCCTTGGATGTAATAAAGTGGATGGACTGAATCTAGTAGCAAAATAACACACAGGTTATTAAACTCCTCATATTATTCGTGACCATATTGCATTCAGCAAAAGTTTCCATTCTTAAATCTGTTGCAAGCTGCCATGGAAAATCTCATCTGTCCTGGGGGAGCAATGCGGGAGTCCAGGGAATGCCAGAGCAGGCACAAAGCCAGTTTGTTTTAGAGCATACAGAACTTTGCTGATGCATTAGGGTGGTATGCTAAGAGAAGAAAAACTTCTAAGAAACAGTTCAGTAGACTTCTCAGGAGAGGTGCTGACTATTCTTATGGTATTCTAGGAGAGGGGTGACCAACTTGTCTCCTTTGAACAATTGTCCTCCATCCTTTGACCAGCCAAAGGAGGATTCTTGAGACAAAAACTCCACCTATTATTGAAGGTGTGTCAGAAAGGAAAATTATTTACAATTTTTGCTTGAGGGGCTGTCTGGTGCCAAGTGGCCCTCAGGTATTCAGTCACCTGGCAGCAGCACTTCACTGCTTGAAGGAATCTTAGAGCTATGTGTGAGGGAAAGATAAGAGTGCTTGGGAAGGAATGGCATCTATTCTGAATAAAGATGCATCTGCAGCCTCCCTACTGGAATATAATCCTTGTAGTTCTGGGGTTATTTCAATCAGCCTTAGAAGACCACCCCTTAAATCTGGCTGTTATTCAAACAGCTTTGCCCACTGCGGGGGTACCACAGCCACAACCAGCTGTGGAGCATGCTGCTATCCCCACCACCACAAGATGTTGCACTGATGTCTGTTAAGCTGCACCTATGGAGCCAAAGGAAAATAGAACAGGAAGGTGAGCCTAATACGAGCTGGGGGAAGGGAGAAAGGAATCAAATAAAGCATGTTACCTTTGCTAGAAGTTACTGGGCTGTAAGCATGTCATGGTTGACTGAGTCCAGGCAGGGAAGACTAATCACTGTTGTTACCAAACCTGCCTATTTTGTTATCTGGTCAAGTTCTGTCCCCTTGTGACTGCAGTTAAAGTTCAAACCTTCTAGGTGACACATTTGGGCAGAGAGACCATTAGAGTTTCCTGCTTTTTCCCTTCTAAGCAACTGATGTTTTTAAAGTTAGATCTTAAGCTTCATTACATCTCCCACTGGACCAGGAGGCAGATTCACCCACCCAAGCCCTGCCAGCAGGAAGGGGAAGGTGAAGGCACTCTTGTTTTACTCCCTGTGGAGAGCATCATTTGGTAAAGGAAAGAGCTGTAGGTGGTTCACAGGCTTGAAAATTACTTTTTACTGGTGCAACAGATCATTCCCATTGTGCCAGGAAGTGGCCTGTCCCCTTGGACATTGAATGAGCAGATGCCTAATTAGCCTATTATTTACCATGGTTGAGATAGCTGAATTTTGATGAAAGAGACTTTACTTTAATCATTGATTCATGACACAGATGCTCACATCGTGCATTAGGCTGTTTAACCTTCCGCAAATATAGTTGCCTCATGCACCCCTTTATAAATAACCTGGCAACTGCTCTGTCTTCCTTCATTCTTTGTGAGGGGGAAGCTCGGGAGCTCCCAAATTGGTCCTTAGTGCTGGTAATGTGTGTATCAAATGCAAGCAGAAGACACTAAATGGCACCAGAGCAGTGTGGGGTTTAGCCATACTGCTTGCATTAGGGGTAGGAAGAGACCCCTATGCTGGGGTGGAAGGGGCTTGCTCTGAATCTTGCCATGCACTGCCTGAGTTTGGAAAGCTGAGCTGAGGCATCCCAGAAAACAAGTCTCTCAGGAGATCCCTGGATTTTGGGGCAGGAATGCAGCTCTAAACTCAGGAGGACAGTTAGATGGAGATGGGATTATTCCAGACTTCCCTTCCACCACCTCTCCCAGTGTGATTGTTAGATTCCATCACCCTCACTTGCAGATTTTCTTCTCTGAAACAAGGATCGGAGACTCTTGGAGTAGACATAGTGCTAGTCTGATAACTGTGACTTTGAGGATGTTGAATCCCCACATGGTAATAGTTTCTTCCCATATTCTCTTTCTTCTCATCTCCCCTCCTGGGCTGATCACACTTTGCTATCAGAAGGGCTAAGAAGAAAATGAGACATTTCTGTCAGAGAAATGTTCAACCATGGTGATGAGCAAGGCTGTGTGCTGGTGTGCAGGGCTCTGCCATGCAGCCTGCAGCAGCCCATTCCACAGCTGGAGGGCTCCTTAAAAACTAGCCAAATCTGTTTTAAGCAGGTGCCAAAGCACAGCAGAACAATTACCTCATGCTTTCTAAAGGCCAGAAACTTTCGAAGAATCCTCTTCCTCAGTAAAGACAGACTGCCCTGCATACAATCCTGAATTTAGGAGAGGGCTGTCACAACTATCAGGCGACTGGGCGAGGTGTCAGCAGGAAAGCAGTCCCTTTTTAAAAGGCCTTTTCATGCATTTTTTTATCAAACCCTTCACACCCGTCTCTCCAAGACACAGTGGTTCTCATATAGACCCTGCTTTATCAGGTGCCTACTGTACATCATGTGGTTGGAGAAGTGAGGAGCCCAAGGAGGAAGAGCTTTAAATAGAAGCTGGATAAACATCAATTGTGTTTTAAAATCTGAATAATTGCTGGGTCTGTACTGCTGGGAAGAGAAAAGGAGTTAAAGATTTGCTTTCTGTTTGGCGTGATAAATGGCACGTTCTATGTAATACCAATGATGGATGCAGCCTGAAAGGTCAGGGGAATTCCCAGCACAGGGTCTGACCTTTATTTTACTCAGTTCTCCTCACTGAGTTTAGAATAAATTCACTGGTTACAAGGAATCTACCACTGGAGGTTTTATCTTTGTTTTATTTTTGAATAAGCTCTTTCACTTTAAATTCTTCTCAGGGATTTTTATTTTTTGTGGTTTTTTTTTTTTCTTCTCGTGTGGTTTGTGGTTTTGTGAGGGGTTTTTTTTTAGTAGCAGGAGGAGGTGAAGAAAAGGGAACATTTTTTAAAAATATTTGGAAGATTTCAGAGGCCAAACAAAGAGGAGACGCTTTCTTATTTGGAGCTTTGAGATTAGTCATGCTGCTGTCTGTTTTGGAAAAGTGTTGATATAATAGAGAGCCCAATCTTGTGTTAATATGTATGGACTGATATAGCCTTCTCTGTGCTGTGGAAATCCTTCCAACTGTAATAAATTGGAAACCCTTTATTCTGAGAAGAGCAATTATCAGAATCCAGCATATTTATCCCCCTCCCTGTCACCTAACTCTGCGCTCTCTTCTAGATTTTTTGGGACTTGCATAAGCCCCAAAGAGAAAAGGATTTACTTAGTGTTGACCAAAGATTTAGCAGTGTAAGTTAACAGGAATAAGTTAAGGGGAAAACTTCCCTTAATATGGGTTCCATTAGACCGCTGGAGTTACCCCCCAGATGAAAATAGAAACTCATTAATAAGAGGCTATGCACTGGTGGAGGATGTGATATCGAAGCAACTCAGATAGTTCTGGAGGCACTGGTAGGCCTGTGCCTCCAAAGGTATCCACTGTGAGCTGGATGAGTAATGTTATGTCAGGGTTTCTAATTAGGAAGCTGAATTACAGCAAGACTTAGAAACTGCACTGGATTCTCTGAAAATGGATGCACAGCAGCAGCTGAAGCCACAAGGAGAGGACAGAAAGGGAGCATTAAGCTGAAAATGTTGCTTGCCCAGGAAAATGTCTGTAATTGTGTGAGTTAAGTTAAAATTGGCCTTTCTCGGGCCAATAAATGATGCAGTATGGTGCAGAAACCAGCTGTCTTCTTGCCTGCATACTATTGCATAGTGCTGCCTCTGTTCATCACCTGCACTTTCTGGGAAATCTCCTCACAACACCCTAAAAAGGATTTGCTGGACTACCCGGTGAAGATTTCTGGGAAACATGAGGGGATTCTTGTGGGATGAGGTGTAATGTTATTGTGGCCACCATGGTTACAGAACAGAAAAGCAGCAAGGAGAAGAGGTAGTAATTTTTCTTAGGCTGGCTGGTATTGTTGGACAAGGAGGACGAGTTTGGCATTGTTTTGTGATGCATTCTGCCAGCAAGTTGCATCTTACAAATCACGTGAATCTGGACGGAGGGACCATTTTTATTTTCTATAGGTGGCAAAGGTGAGGAGCCCTTAACATCTATGATTCTGTGCTCTGCTACACGTGGTTGACTCTTGGCGTCGGACTGGTCCTGATTCACTGGAGAGAACTGTGGTTTCTCTGCCCCAGTCTCACCCCAAGGAGTTTCTAATCATTCAAAGCCTCTGAACATACTAAACATACCTAGAAGAACAAACCAGCCCTAGTGATAAGCCTTCCCTTACCAGTTTTGACAAAGTCATAATGAAGATCTTTCTATTTTTGACTTAAAGTTTAGGATGTTAAAATGTTGCATACTTGAAAGAGCAGATCTTTCAGCAGAAACCCCCACCATAACCCCACTGAAAAGCAGGCATCAGAAAACCAGTGAGAACTGCAGGACCATCCCTCTCCCTTTTCTTTTGATTAATTTCCCATTTATGTTTCACATTACTTCAAAAATACCTGCATTTCAAAGCAAAAATTCAGGAGAGCACCTGCAATACAGAAGCTTTTGTATTTCTTGAATATGAGCATAAATTCAAGAGTGTTGCATAAATTGGGAGGATATATTGTAATGTTCATTTGTCTTGTTCAACAGTTGAAGTAGATTCCCATCTGAGCACTGCTGGAGATGCCATCTTCGGTTTGTTCCATCATTCACAGAAGACACTTGGTAGGCCTCTTTCAAAAAAGAAACCACTCTATTGAAAACATGATAGAAGAAATTATTTTTTAAAAATCAAATGAATGAGTTTCTACCTTTTGCATATAGCAATTCCTGAAAAGAATTAACTTTGACCAGTTAATCAGTACTAACATTTGTTACTCAAAACGTTATCCCTTCTGATCTGACAGGCTTGTTTGGGGTAATTTGTTAAAGATGACAAAAAGGCTCACATGCCTCTCGTTCATTTTGACCTTTCTTACTATTAGGAAATTAATTTCAGAAGTGAAACAAATGTATTAGCGTTGTCATTTAAAAAAAGGAAAAAAAAAAAAAGATGAATACCTTGCCTTCAAGCTGTTTCTTCATATTAATCCATCAGACTGTAACATGATCGCTTTTTGACACATAACATCTTACCAAGAGACTTTCGACATTCACACCAGCTCTTATTAAATACTACACATAAATTCCAAGTGCTGGAAGTTATTGATAGAAAAGGGTGAATAATAAAAAGTATACACCTAGGAAACGCATGGAAAGAAGAAAGGTTTTCTTTAGCGAAAAGCTTTATCAGGACAGGACGTGATTTTATGATTGTCAAGGGTGAAAACAAGCAAATGCTCAGTTTTTCCCTTGATAATGTTTTATTTTGTAACTCCTAAAGCAGGAATCAATAAATGCTTCCAATCAGTAGCTTTCTTACTGAGAATGTTTAGGTTTTCTTTCAGTTTTACTCAGTGGAAAGAAGTTTTGATCCAGTCAGATTTCAAAGCCTGGAACTGCATTTTCTTCTTGTTGTTGTAGCAACGCTTGTTTTTCTCTATTTCATTTGAATATTTACTGCTGTTACCCATAATTCCCACCACAACCTCCCCCTAAATTGCCTGTAGCTCTCAGAAACGTGTCGGTAGGTGCCTTACTGGATAACAGTCATGAGCAATCCCTTTCATCATTTTCAGTTATATATCAAAGGAAGCGTTTGAGCTATATGAGCAAAATTAAATGATGCACTACTCCAAGACATAAAGAACTACAGACTTACTAAGCACTGGTGGCTGTCAAGCATAGTCACTGGGTGATGTTGAATTGGAGTCACAGTTGTTAATGAGGGCTTAAGGCTGGCGAAGTTAGAAGTTCAGGTGGAATCTGAATAAACACTCAAACATTTGGATGCTTGTTCAGAATAAATTTTATTTACTCTTACTCTTTTTTATTGATATTCCTTTAAATACGGGCTTTACAGCTTTGGAAAACTTCGGTAAGGGTAGTGAATGAGAATCACACTAAAATATAGTTGAGATGCCTTTTGATCCAACACACAGAGTGTGAGATGGGCTCTGGCTTTGCAGAGTTACATTCATCATGTAACCATATTGCTGAACCTTAGCAGCCTCTTTGATTTGGGAATTTCACCTTTCCAAGAAATCCACTTCACATGTGGATTTTAAATCTATGGTTTGCGGGTAGACTAGAGCAGAAGGGTCACATCAGCTGCATTCTAAATACCATGTGAATAAAACAATCAAGTATTATCACATTAACAGTAACACCTATTCTTTTGCAAAGTTGAGTTCAACGGAGTGCCAATTACACGCTGCGGACGGTTAGGGCTGTGCAGCTATCAGCGGCTGCTGCTTTCTGGTTCTGTAGTTTAAATGGAAGGCAGACTCCTGAAACTAAAGGACAGATTCTGTTACTGTTGGTGCTGCTGTTTGCTTGTGCTGTGAGTTCAGAGTTATAAAAATCATTCTCAACATTTTCTTTTTTTTTTCAGTGAGGGGGAATATGCAACCTCAATAAAAGGAAGGGAATGTACAGGGATGGAGCATCTGTTTGCACTGGGATGTGATGGCACTAACTAGGAAGGGAGGGTGTGCCAGGCCGTATATTTCAGCTTCTGTGGTCACCATCACCTACCTCCCTGTTCCCCAACGTCCCCATTCCTAATAACTTGGGCGTGAATCATGACGTTGTCTGTGGTCATGCAGATGACCTTGAATTCCAAACCCAGTGTCCTTGAAGGGGCATATTGAGATATGTATGGTAATGAAAGACTCACTGTTACTCACTGTGTGGTGGCCATTTGAAAACATCAAATAAAAGCAGTTATGCCAAAATGAAGGGGGAAAATGGACCCTGTTCCACCCTTTCACCCTTTCCATTCCTGTTTCAGAGCATGAACAAGAGACAATGATTTTTCTTGAATATCGTTTGAGGAGCAAAGCTAACTTTGAAAAGAAGAAATAAAGCCAGAGTTCAAACAGATGTTTAGAAGGCTTTGTTCAGGGGGAAGACATGATGTCTGCTAGGAAGGAAGGAAAGACCATGTACTATAAAGAGCAGATCTGTTATCTGCCCCTATGAATCAGTCAAAGGGTGTATGTAGACCACTGCAGCCAGGAAGCCTCTCCCACCTGAGCCTCTCTGTTTGCTGAAGACTGGGTTACCTCATAAATTTGATTACTGGAATTTGAACTTATTTTGAAGTATGAAAATAAGGGAGAGGAAATATCTGAATGAATATATTAGTGACTAAAATCTATGATTCTCTCTCCCCCCCGCTCTCCCTTTATATTCTCTGTGTTGTGCTCAGATGAGTTGAAACTGGTTTCCTTTGAAGTTTTAGGTTGTTGTGCTTTGCTTTAAAATCTGCTTTGTGGCGTGTGAGCAAATGTGAGAAAAATGCAACCCAGATAAAGGGGAAATTTACAAACTCTAGGGATGGACTGAAAAAATGATGGTGATACTGAAGTCACCATCTCAAGCTAAAAAAGAGTATCTCATACATAATACTAGGATCCTTTGGGTTTGGGTTTTTTTTTAAAAAATACTTATTTTTTATTATTCTCAATACATTTACTAAATTGGCAAAATAAAATAACTTACATTTTAGAGATTTTCTGTCTCTCTCATCTCACCTCAGTGCAATTACATGCGAATCCCCACGCTCTGGCTAATATTTCAACAGAAAGAGTGAACTGAGTATCTTGTTGAAAAATTTGCTGATGGTTTGCTGTGTATCTGTAAGACCAAATGCACTGAGCTCCATGTACCTGCTGGAAGATAATGTCAATGTGAGTTGTGGGTAAACATTGCTTTCTGAAGTTAGACCCCATCTGATCTTCAATCACAGCGTCACAATCAGGGGGCATGCTTGTGAAATGCAGATAATTGTGAGTCACCTGTACTGGCTTTCTGGTAGATTTGTCATTTCTGTAGCAACTTGGAAGACAGAGACAGGAACAATCTGTTAGATGAGTCAGTCCACCCCCACAGCCAGCCAAGTTGTTTCTTACCCTACTGTGGTCTTAAAAAAACAACTTTGCTCTGTTCTAAGAGTTATTTCCTTTGCTGTTATGAAGAAACCTCCTCTCACATTGAAGTTCATTTGCTCAAATGCACAATGATCACAAAGGGACAGTTCTGTGCAATGTGTAGGAAGGACTCTTCATGCTGCATACCTGAGAGAGGCCACGTTAAAGCAATATGAGGAGAGTCCTGCCTCTAGGTTTTTTTTGTCCTTTGCCACACTTGTGACGCACATATTTCAGTTTTTATTAACACAAATGATCTGTGTGATATTTAGCTTAAACACAGCTAAGGATTTATTTTGGTGGGGCATGAGAACAGAAAATTGCAAATTTTTTTTGTGCAAAGCACTTCCTTCCAGACAAAAAGTTTATTGTTTTCTGAAAACCTGTGCTTTGTCACAGCCTGTTTTTTAGCTGGAAAGGCTCAGGCGGTAACGCTTCAGGCAGCTCCACTCTCTTCTTTTGGAGGATATGGGCTGTTTGCACCTACTCCTTCTGTCAGAGGCAGAATTCCAGTTGGTTCCAGTAAAAATGTGATGAATATCTTGTTTTTTGCTAGGCTTCCTGCGTGGGTAGGCAGAGGCACTTACATACTATTGAACCCACCACTAAAATATCAGCTGGGCTTGACTCCCCATCCAGCTAGCTGGTGAGCCACCAGTTCACTGAGTCAGGATAATGAACTAATTGAGAGAAAGGATTGATTTTGCAATGTGATCAGGATGCTGCTGGGTTCTGTGAAAAGCATGTGACCATTACTGCCAGTGCCTTGGTTTTATGGATCACTCTATGCTGTGTCTAGGGATCTTAATTTTGTCCCATGGTCACTGGGGAGATATCCCCTATGCTACAGGATATTCCATAATTTCTTTTCAGGAACGTAAGAATGTTTAGGCCCAGCAAAACAAGCTGTCCCCTTTCTCATGCCTTGGATCCACAGTGGTAGAGATTAAGTGGGGGACTGAACTGAAATGAATCTCTTTCTAATCAGATCTTCACAGGACAGTCACAATTTTTGGAGGATTCATCAAAGATTAAAGGAATGGAAAAGGATGACAGTTCTCCAGTCTCAGGAAAGAGGTTGGTGTTAGGGAAAGGTATAGCTGGTAGAAGAGATCTGCAGATCAAACAAACCGGTTGAGTCCCATTCAGCTGATGTTCTGCCACTGGATTTGGCCAGCAGGCTCCTTCCATCTTCTTCACTCTCATACTCCTGGGAATAGGCAGCACCCCAGCAGAAAAATCTTGGACCTGTGCTTACAGATGGGGCTTGATGCATCCAGAGATGGAATGAGTGGAAGAAGAATAAGGACCACTGATATTCAAGGTAAGGAAGGACAGGTGGCCCAGCCCTAGATATGCCTCTGGCTGAGACACCTCTCCTTACCATGAATATCAGTGGTTCTTGTGCTACTGGTGGTATTGCAGGCATGTGACAGGGGACAAGGAGCAGCTGCCATGTTGGTGAGGCTCTGAAATCTGCTTCTGCAGCTCTTATGGGGAAGCTGCCTGGACTTCTCATTTATTTTTATTGTCATGGGCTTTTCATCCATCTGCACTCAAGGAGTATGAGCGTGTTGAGGTTTCATGGACAAGGCCTCTGACTCTCTCCCCATTGCCTCCTTAAATTGCTTCTGACTCTCCCGGAGAGAGTGACTCGATCCCCAAAGCAATATCCTTCCTTCGCAAACAGCACAAAGCTGGGGAGAGCTGAGCATGGAATCTAGACCCCAACATCTTGCTCAGCCCCTCATCTTGCTCTATAGAGGTATGAGATATTTAATTATTTCCCCAGCTATGCACATATCCTTCATGCAGGTGGTTTCTGGACTTGCACCGAGCAGGCAACTGGAATGTTGAACCCTGCAACCCACAGACGATAACTGTTCCTTTAAAACATCTCTGCAGTGACTTTCCTTTTCTCTTGATTCTGCTTCTCATTGCTGACTTCCTAACAAGGGAGTTGTTACCCAAAGACTTGTTATCCCTCTGTCTTCTGATGACTTGCCTGACAGCTCTGTCTGTATGTAAATTAACATTATTTTTTTTTTTGGTTTATTTTTCATCCAGAGGCATCTCGGTTTTGGCAGTCTCATCAAAAAAGCATATTCTGCTTTAAATTACCCCCAGTTCCCCAAAATGCCTCCCACACCACGCTTAAAAATCATTCTTTCTTCTGCTGATTGGGAATTTCAGCAACACTTAAGTCTTAAAATAAATGGCTTGTTTGTGGTTGAATGCTTCCCCCACATGACACCTTTTGTTATTAATATCTGCACATCTGTTTGTTTAATTGTTTGATCTCCTGCATGAAACCAAAAGTCATAATTTTTTTAGAAGTTCATGTAGCAGATCAAGGAAAATCTTCTCATTTGGGGTCACAGCAGCTTTCATTCCTTTGCCTTTTGGGCAGCAGTCCAGTGTCAGTCACTTATCATAAATAATCAGTTTCATCAGGTTACTGCAGAGATTCAGCCAATTGCAGACACGCAGAGGGTAAATCTGGCCTTAACTCCAGGCTGAAAGTGGCCTTTCAAAACTAATTTGGGGATTTACAAAACGACAGACAGGCTCTCCTTGTGTGCTGAGTTGCCTGCTCCTTGTTGTTGCTGGTTGGATGTTTTTTTTTAATTGCCTAGTTAATATAATCTGACACCCTTCTAATGGCCCGCTGGTGAGTTCAATAGGGTAGTGGTTTTCATCAGGTGCTGGTAATAGGGTAAAGGAGCTTGGTTTAAAACCTGTTAAAGATGCAGCAGTCTTTTTTTAAGAGCTCACTGTTAGCAGCTCTTCTGGAGCCTGTGCTAAAGGATATTAATGTCAGGAGCTGCTCTGCTACGCGAGGCTCAAGTTGAGTTCTGCACGCGCTTGCGTACTTTTGGTAAGTAGGAAATTGCTGGCAAATTGTGGAAATTGTGACAAATCCCTGAGTGGAGATTGGGGATGCAGAATTTGCAGCTGAGTCTGGGGCGGAATAAACTGGGCCCCAAAAGAAAAAAAAAAACAGCTGAGTGTCCTAGAAGCACCAAAGGGCTCAATGGGCAATGTCCGAGTCCCAGTCTGAGAGCAGGGACAGATCTGATCCTGGCTGTATCTCCTAGGGAAGAGGTTGGGCAGGGGAGAAAATCTCCATTTTTAGAGAGCATACAGGAGGTGAGAGAGCCCCTAGAAAGCTGTAGGCTGCATGTTTGGAAGGTCAGGAAGGAACTGAGTGTACTGAGTCCGAGTTGAATGTTGTGTTCTGGGCCATGACCACGTAAAGTATTGAAACATTTGCTGTTTCTCCTGATAAAGTGTGGTCTATTTAAACACTGCTGCAAAGAAAAGACCACTTCTATGTTTCCTGAATGCCCAGCAGCCACTCTGGGCTCTATTTCTCATCAAGGAGAAGCTTGTAATAATGAAAAATACACAGTCCCAGTGAAAAGGAAGGGGTTTGTAGGCTACAGCTTCTGGCTGAAGTATACTCTGCTTCCAAAACATTAGCCAGACTGTAGACCTGAGGATGCTTCCCATTTGTGCATACTTTTAATTTCCTGTTCTGCGTTTTGCCTTAATTCATGTTGTGGTTTTGCTTCAGAAATGTAAGCATTTCTTGAAATTTCTTCCTCTTGACAGTCCTGTTTTGGAGTGAGAACCTGCAATAATTCTTCCTTGCCCCTTGCTGTGAACTTTCCTTCTCACATACCTGAAGGGATGCAAACATAGCTAGCTGTCAGCCCTTCTTTGCCTTTGCAAATAGCGATGGATCAAAGCTGTGCATTAATTTAGTTTCAAAATATATACAGTTTGGATACAGGCTGGAACCTGAACTTGGAAGCACAAGTTCACATCTAATTGCAAACTGCTCCAGCTTTATTGAGATGCTCGTTGTTATTTCATCAGAGCCTTTTGATTTTCATGGTTCTTGGCACACGTATTAGTAACTGAACTACTCTGTGTGCTCTCTGACCCATGCCATGACTTTGTTACACAGGCTCTACTTTTTCTGCCTGAGGGTCTGTGATTGACATCATGAGCTCAGGGACCCCTAGCACGAAGCCTGATGAAGAGTTTAGAGACTTCTCTATATGTTCATTGCAGATGGACCACACACACTGGACATGAAGTTCTAGCCACATAACAACCTTGGGGTGGCAGGTGAAAGAAAGATTAAAAAGTCAGGACTTTAGCTTCCAAACAGTACAAAGAGAGAAGATGTTTGAACTGGTTGTTCCCTAAGTTTTTTTGCACCTCTGCGAGTGTCTGCCTGCCACATCCAGCCACTCCTCTGTCATGGCAACAGGCATGCTGCAGAGAGCACCAAAGCAAATGTGAAGGTGATGTTTTAATTTTGCAAGGGGTCTGGGCTGTGGGGAACCCCTAAAGGTGTTTGTGCAGGCAGAGAGCTGTAGTGCCCTGTCTGTTCTGGGACAGTTGAGGTCCAAGGACAAAGATACCAATTGTCCTGGGTATTGAGACTGCGTTGCTTTCCTCTTCTCTTTTGTATTGTGGCTGAGATGGGAAAGCTTTGCTTGTGCCCTCATATCACATCGCTATCCCTTTTATTTTCTTTGTGATCACCGCTGGAAATTTTGCCCGATTAGAAGAAACTTTTACCTCTATTAAGCCCCCGAATCTCCATCAAGCGTCTGATAGACTGGGCCCTAACGGCAGCCGCTTTACTTCTTTTCAGGCACCATCCATCAGGCTGACAGTGACTGCCGATGGGCCAGTCATATTGTCTATATTTCATACACAAACATCAGGCCTGCTGACAGCACTTTGCACACTCGGAAATTGCTTTTGCTGTGAGCTGAATTTCAACTAGAGCTTTTTTGCTGGCTCCATCTCTCAGTGTTTATGACCCTCAGGAGCAGAGGAACTGCTGTGAATAGATAATGCTGAAAGCACTCTTGTAGCACAGAAGGTTTCATGTCTGAAGTATTTAATGTTTACAGCAAATTTGGTGTTTGTTAATTTGCATTTTTATTCTTTCCTTAAAGAACTGTCACCTTATTCTTCTGCTTGTCCTTTGTACAGATGTGTGGCAATTTGTGCTGGGGGGACAATGCTGATGGGGTGGGAGGAAAGAGGAGAGGAGGTGTGAAGGGGTGGGAAGAAGGCTGGGTAGAGCTACAAAATGCTCGGTGGCTCCAGCAGCAGTTCTGAATAATGCTGCTTCAGAGGATGGGGAAGGAAAGGCTTCCAAGCAGTGCAGAGCTACCCCTTCGCTCTAAGTCGGAATAATTTTGATAGATAACCCATCATCAGCTTAAAAATCAAATACATTAGTATATAGGAAAAAGATTGTAACCTGGAAGGAATCACATCTGCTTGTCTTTTCCCCTTAGAAAGCAGACTAATTATTTTCATTACTGGAGGGGACAGCTCCCTGCTAATAATATAGCCCTCCCAGCAACCGAATAGTATTTCTTTTTGGCACGGAGATACTTCTGCTGGAGTGTAATTATGTCTGTACACGTATGTGGGTTTGCACAGGGGCTGGTACACAAGGGTCTGAGTGTTTGTGGGTAGGCCTGAGTCTTTATCTCTATCGCTGTGTGTGTTTCTACAGGAAGAAATGTGTTCATGTTCACCTGGGCATTTGTTTCCAGCTACCCTTGAGAAAGTGTGTGCCTGGGAATCACTCAAACTGAGGAGTGGATGAGGAGAAAATAAAGATGGCTGTTGAGAAAGTTGTACAGCAGTTTCGGATGAACTATGGAGGTCACATAGATTAACATATCCCTCCCAAATGCTCCCCAGGCAATCAGAGTGCTCTGGCTGGCCAGGTGGTTTTATAAGGACTGTAAAGAATGTACAGAGACATATCCCTGTAAAACCCTCTCTTACCTGAAAGCTTAATGAGCCATCAAATTCAGGGAAAGAACAGCCATTTCTTGGGAAAATGTAATGTTAAGTGTCCCAAAATTAAACTCCAAGCCAGCATATTTTGATGTGCAGCTGGAGTAACCACTGTTCAAGTAACATTAATGTGAAATTGTCAGAGTAAAAATCCCGTGTTAACAGGGGAAAGAAAAAAAGAAAAACCTCAGACTCTTTCCCCTGGTATCAAGAACAGCTTATTATACGTGGCTGAAACAGAAAGATTTTTGAAGTGTTATTTATTCTTTCAGTTGTCCTAATGCTTTGTTGTTGTTTGGGTTGTTTTTGGCATTTTTTTCTTTGGTCATTTTTTTCTCAGCTTGGAGAGAGATAGAGACTCGAGTAGTTGGTTTGCCTGCATATGTGTGGTAGATTTTATTGTCATGCTCTAGCTCAGTGATCTTCTGTTTGAGTTGCAAACTATAAAGTGTAACATTTAATCTCTGCGTTCTTTTTTGCCAGGCCCAACTGACATTTGTGTTAGTGATTTTTGTTGGTATTTTTTTTTTATTTTTACCCTACTCTTTTACACTTTGATTTTTAAATGGAAACTGAATGTTGTGCCTATAACCTCCTGACAGAGTTAAAGAATGACACTTCTATTTCAAAAATGATTTAACTATATGAAAACTGTGGGGCAGAGCTGATCTTCAGGAGACGGTATTTTATTGATGATATATTGTATGACCTTTCACATCATTAGTTTTATGATATGGGAATAGAAGGAGCATTTCCTGCACTGATTTAACCTGAGGTAGAAAACATTAAATACAAAGTAAGGGTAGGTTCTTAAATAAACAACACCTTTTCAAATAACAGGTTGTCTGGATGCTCCTGTTACAGTAACTCTTGTGCTTCCATCCCGAAGCACAATGAAAGGGAGTTGTGTTCAGGTCTGCATAATTGCAGGTTATTTGCAGTACAGCTCTTCCTGGGAGCTCCTGTTCTGATCAACATCCCATTGAATTTGTGCTACTACACATGATGAGAAAGTGTCTTTCGCAAGGAGGTAACGATTTATGAAGATTAGACAGACTGGTATTCTTCAGTCCCCATTAAAAGAGTGAGAGCTGAAAGGTGCTGAACAACTTGTTGGAGGTCAAATGGCAGAATTGAGAAATCAATGCACATATAATTTCATCATATGGAGGCTTCCTGCCCCTTCCATTAATGCTGGCTTGGGAACAGTGGAGGCAGCATTGTAGTATTAGGAGTATTGGGAAACATATTGTAGCAGGAGTATTAGGAAACAACAGCCCTTCAGCGTGTGATAAATGAGCACAGTGATTTGGGAACCATCCACAGAAATCCACAAAACATAAGAGCACTGGGAGTTATTCTCCCAGGTAGCTGACACTGCATCCCTGTCTCCAGTCGAGTGAAACAGAGCCAAAATTACAAGTTCATGTTGGAATACTTCTTATAACTCTGCCCCAAAGTGAAGGATGCAAGGTGCACAGTGCAGAAGTGCAGAAAATAGTAAGGACAGGTAATAGTTTACCCAAAAACCAGCTTCTTTCCATCTCCTTTGCCCACATTCATTAGTGGTAGAAGCCAGACTCAACTATGAAGACTGCCCGTCTCCCCTAAATGAAGTACTTATCCAGAAGAAGTAGGAGAGAGAGAGATCAGTAGCCTCCCATCTCCATGTTATTTTTGCAGTTACAACCTCCACCTTTGCTCTACTTGAAAATGAGGTGTAACATAAAAAAGATTTCTGTTGAGGACCTGGAGCCTCTACCTACCCCTTCAAAACAGGGGAGAGCAGCAGCATGAGGGACAAAAATGGGAAGCGGTGGTTGACTTTTTCTAACACCCTGCATGACCTTGGGCAAGTTGTTGTACCTCGGGGCTTCAGTTTGGCAAGTTGCAACGTGACACCGATGATTTCAAGTTAATTGGTGAAGTGTTTTAAGACCTGCTAAAGATTAAAAGTGCCATAGGGAGTGCAGGCATATTGAACAGCAGCCACAGCTATCTGTGATGCTCATTGAGACTTGTTCCATTAGGCACGCGGCTGTAAGTGTGTGAAAGGGGAGATTAGTAGATTGGGAATCTATCGTGGGACCACCTCTAGGATTTCACTACAGGAAATTTGACAGTGTTCCTGAACTCTGCCTAACTGCGTTGTGAAGGAAGAGGAAGGATGCACAGCTGTTATACAATGTAAGTTATGATGGCCTTGCCTAAGGAAGAGAAAGAAGGCAACCCCTTCACTCTTCTCTTTGATAAATCTGCACACAGCTGTTAGAATATAAACAGTTGAGATTCAGTGAAACAAGTGCTTGCTGGTGGTTTTTATCAACTGCCAAGCTCCTCTTAGAGCAATAGGTGACTTTTGGGAGTCACGGGGACTTTCAGAAGCAACTATCTACCATACTAGGCAGCCTGATAGTCTGAGGCAATAAAATATCCTCCAGATCCCCCTTGATGTAGAGGATGTCTGGCAGGTTCCACTTTGACAAGGAATGCCATTAGATATTGCTGGAAAGAAGTGACACAGTCAAGAAGTTACTCAACCTCTCTCTTTACTCTCTTATCATGTTAGCCATTGTGAAGCAATTTTCTTTTATTGTTTTGTAATCCTTGGAGAAGAGCCGATGCTCACAACCTTATCTGAATAAGGGGAAAAGGTTTTGAGGGTTTTCTTTTCCCCCCATTCTTGGTATTTGAAAGCTATTTTCCCAAGCCCTGTTTGGATAATGCCAGTATCCTTAATATGCATCTGAAATATCAGGGGGCTCCACATAAGCCGTGTTCTGTTTAGAAACACTGGAACCTCATGTCTCCCTTTCTGCTCCACACAAATATACATGCATACACTTAATCCTTAGCATTAAAAGTAACCTTTTAAATATCAAAAAAAAAATATTTCAGTGATCCTTTCAGGTCACTCACTGCAACACTTCCATTTTAATTCAGTAGTTTCTAGTCAGCTGAGATAGCTTAGCAAATATATGTGGGAAACTTTTTTTTTTCTGTAGGTAAAATTTAAGAATTTATTTCCATGTCAAAGGGTAAGTAAATTTTGCTACATCGTTACTAATCTTTGCATTTTCTTGGTGATTCTACAATAAATGACAATAAGTTTATTATGGAAGGAAGATCTAAAAGGTGTGTCCTTCCCATGATTTGTTCCCCTGGAGCATTCCTGATTATTGATACATTCTGTCAGTTAAGATTTACATCATTGATTAGCGTGATTTAGAGTGTCATGGCTGCACATTCTTCCAGCCTTTCTAGCAAAGCAAGCAATTTAAAGTCACTGCATGTGATAGAAGATTTCAAAGCAGTCGTTCAGCTGCAGTGTTATGTTTGATCCAGAGTTTACTGCCTACCTACTATAATAACTGGCAGTTTATAAACGTAGAGATTAAAATGATGAGAGCTTTAGAAACTCATATAACAATAATGAAGAAATAGCGTGTGAATGCCTCTGATTTATTTTTTTTTTCCCTGCACTTTTCCTCGGCATGCCCAGGTATTTGGCAGGTATTGGGGAAGTTCACAGACATGTGCCCCATCCATGAAGAGCAGATCAGCTATCATAATCAAGCCAGAGAGAGTTCAAAGTTGGTCTGTTCACTGTCTCCCAGATAATTTTATGCAATCTAAGTATCTATCTGTGGTACAGCTCTGCTCAAAGTGTGAAAGTGAACTGAGCTGCACCTTTTATTTCCTCCAAGCCTCACAGTTATTTAGATTATCACTGGATGTTGATTGTCTAGGGCTTACCAGTGCCAAAAATTATCACAGTCAGAAACAGGACATTGTATTTTATGGACTATATCAAGCAATCTTTAAATACTTAACTATGTCCATGCTGTTCAGGAACTGGACTGGACCTCTCTGCTTCTGCCACTGGACTCAGATTTTCATAGCCTCAAATTTTCATACTGGAAGTTGTTTAAAGGATGTCTCAGCTGGAGCTGTGCCCTGGCTTATCAGATATTGCATTACTCCTGTTCCCAGAGAACTAAAATTTCCCCAGGTCCTTTCATGCAGCCTATCTGTAACATACCTGTTGACATGAAAACAGAAGTTTAAAAAAATGTAATTCATAAGAAAAGTCTAATTATTTGTGACATTTCATCCATCATGTCCTAAGCTTCTCCAGAGGAAAATAGTAACATTTCGTCTCCTTGACAGCAAACAACACACTGACGAACTGAAAAATGTTCTGCTATATTTCAAACTGCAGCATTTATGAGTAAAGAGCAAGTGCAAAATAAATAGCAAGTGTAAAGAGCAGGAACCCACATAAGTAGGGGGCAGAAGCTTGAAGAGCTTTCTAAAAGCTTTCTCTTGGGTTAAAAAACGAAACAATCCTTCAAAAATAACCAGAACATTTCAGAGTAGGCAATCTGTTGGATGGAAG
The DNA here is from genome assembly GCA_027560015.1 of Chloroceryle amazona. Taxonomy (NCBI): domain Eukaryota; kingdom Metazoa; phylum Chordata; class Aves; order Coraciiformes; family Cerylidae; genus Chloroceryle; species Chloroceryle amazona. The sequence continues at coordinate 51,990 of JANHFX010008903.1, forward strand.
CTATAGGAACTCCACTCATCCCAATTTGCATTGAGTTTTCTAACCAGTCCTGCAAGGACATGACTTGGGTGGAGGTGGCAGCATAGTGTAGGTCATGGAGAGCTACAGGACCCAGCTGAAGAGGTTGTAAACAGGCTTTTAGGATATCCCCCTCACACTTCGGGACTGTAAAAGGAGTTCTTATATCATTGAAAGGGAAGAGAAGCAGGGTAAAGCTATGAAACCTGCCCTCTTTATGTTTTCTTTGTCACAATGATAGCTAAGCACCTGAAGCATTGCTGTTAGTACACAACAGAACTGACTTTACTTCTGCATTCTCTTTCTGTGACATGCCAAGATAGGCAAGTCCCCATACTGCATTCTCTCTCTCTCCCCACCGTGTTAGGTTTCAATCAATTCTTTGTGACCATCTGTCCGTGGATGACCTATCTCTTTCTGCATGGCACTTGTAGTCCTGCTTTTGGATCTAAATACCTCTGCTCAAGAACTTGCAGGTCTCTATCACTTCAGCAAAAAGAGAATCTCTGTTAGTAACTTAGAGACATTTGGATATTTAACTCCCACTGTTTTCCTGGGTACTTAGAGGTCTTAGATCTGTGAAACATGCTGTTTCCATCCACTGATGGAATGTGAAGGTCATCTGTGTTGGCATGCACGTACAGTTCTTCAGCTGTTTTTCAGACCCTTATTGGTATCCTGTTGGCAGATCTCATGCTCTCCAAAATCTGTCATTTAAACAGACATTTATACAAAGAAAAGTGCAACATCCCAAAGTAGGTTATCAATCAAATCTTCCATTTGGGAAGTCTAATGAAGTATAATAATGAGTTTGAGAATTCTGAAGTTGTTTGGATGTACTTTCTTTTCTGATCTCTTGTTTTAGAACAAATCCTTACATGCAGAAGCTATAGCAAAGTATTTCTCTTTTCAACTTTAAAAGGCTGCGATTGAGGAAAATACAATTTTACTCAGTCATTCCTAATCTCTCTCAAGGTGGAGGCTCTTTCATTTCCATTCTGTTTCTTCTTTTTCCTTTTCTGTTACGCGCTCACAAAAAAAACTCAGGAGTACATCATGAGCCAAGCTGTATTTTCTGTTTATTGCCACCAGGTTAATAACAGTAATGGTGCGAGGAGAAAATGAAGTGTTATGTAAAATCCTGCATTGCAGATTTTGGTGCTGATGCAAAGAGCTCAATAAAGTGTAACGCTTTAATCATGGAGATAAAAATCACACAGCAACTTCACAGTCTTCCAAGATGCAGAGCCTTAAGACAAAACAGAAGTGGAAGAGAAAGAGAAACTGACAATAATATTGAGTCCCAGAAAAGTTAGGAAAGAAAACAAGCCACTTTCTTTCCTTGTGATGCTTTGATTCAGACTTTGTATTCACAAGACAAACACCTGCTTGTTTGCGTATATGAATTTCCTGGTATTAGAGACAGCAAAATGCCACACACACAGTTTGGAACCTGGAAAGCAACTCCTTCCCCACAACTAACAAACCAACCAAATCAAACAAACAAATTCCACTGGGGGGGGAAGACAAAAAAAGAAATCCACCACCAAAACTGGTATGATGATGTGTATTGTTCTTCTCAAGCAGTCAAGCAGCTCAGCACCGTTTTAGCTGTGGTGGTGTTGAGTAGAAATTCAGCATGCTAGCACAGCAGAGGACTCGCTTTTGGATGGTGCTTGTACTCGGCATCTCTTTGCTGGTACTGAGCTCTGTGTCTCTGCTTCCCATCTGCACTTTAAGGTTACAGTCCTGTGAAATGACTGTACATAAAGTTGTAGGTAGTTGGCTTGCACGCCTGTTCTGGGAGAGAGGAGGAGGAGGAGGAAGAGTTACATGAAGAAGATCTCTCCTGTACAGTGAAATTTGTGGAAATAATGACATGGAACACCCTTCTAAAATGTTGAAACAGTGCTGAGGACTGTGAAGCTTTGAGCTGGACCAGTTGCTGTGAGACACTTGACTGCAGCTGTGCAACAAGCTTGTTTTTCAAAGAAAAGCATTTCCAGAAAAGTCCCTTTTCCCACAACTGGGCTATTGAGAAGAATGTAATGATGTTATTTGTTGGAATAAACAGAAAAAATATAGAAATACCTAGCTCAGGGCCAAGCTGAATGTCTCGGGTAACTCCAAAAAGTGTCACCTATTTTTTCTCCTAATATCTGGAAATTGAGTAGCTAAATATATAGCAGAAACCTCTATTGCAGAGCCCAGTAACCGTCCAGCCACCCTGGCAGCTGTTTCTTCACACCAGGGTGGTGCAATGGCAGCAGAGAAGCCAGTCTAGAAAAGTTACATATTCAGCAGGAGATGTAGGTCAGTTTTAGTTGGTGCCTGGCCCTTTGGGGACCAATCAGTTGCTATTACCTGGAGGAGCAGAGCAGCCTGCTAAGCTGAGTTGGACAAGCAGAAGGAAAGGGTCACTGCTGCAGCTTTATTGTGGGGTTTCCATTGGCCCTGTTCTGTCCCAGTGCTTACACCTTTGCAGCCAGTTAGCACTGCCTGTTTCAGTCTGTTGCATACTTATTCCCTTGCATATGACTTAAGGTTAATTCAAGGGCATGCTAAACCTTGCTGGAGCTTGAATGTAACCTAGAAAGTTTAATGTTTCTACCAGCTGTGATAACCATGTGAGTAAGCTTGGGACCATTGATTGAAAAACTCCTACAGAGACAAAATCAGGCGTATGTATTAGAGGCTTTTGGTATCTCATAAGCTCTGTCATCACTGCTTACCCATGATATGCCCATCATAAAGAGTGGCTGATTGCATGGCTGGCTTCATCTGTATAGCAGGAAAGCTGACATTTTATAACTTTATATCCTCTTGTCCAACTGAGTTCACTTGTGTGGAATTAACTGATGTCAGATTTGGACATTATGGGCATGGATGCCACAAGAACTGTGTGTAAATAAAACAACCCTTGTGTAGTGTTGTTAGAACAGGTCATGGTAAGAGATGGCAAAGAAAGGGAATGTTTCACGGTACCCTGTAACATTTTCTTGGTGGATTTTCAGGAGAGCTGAAGGGCGAACCAAGCTGGTAGCACTTTGGAAGCTAAAATCTTATCCTAAAGGTTATCTGAAGGAAAAACTTCCTGTTTTTTTTTTTTTTCTGAGATGAATCTGTGTCCATGAACAGCCCCTGCTTCCTCATGGTGTGTTAAAACATTAATTACCGCAGCTGTAGTAATGGCATAGTGATCTCAACATTATCTTAGTGTCATACTTTGGGTTTGGGGTAAAGGACCAGGTAGGATTTAATTACTGGCATGTCTTGAGAGACAGCATAGCTGGTAGACTTGAGCTCATCCATAAAATTGAAGGGACAGTGGTTCTGGGAAAGCTGCCACATCATGTCAGCAGGCCTTGTTTGCTTTTGAAGATTGCAGATAACTTGATGGATTTGAAGAGATGCCTTTTTAAGGGCAGAAATAAATAAAACCAGAGTGCTGTGGCTGGGAAGAAGCAAAGCCCCTTTGCAGGGTAGGTCTTTGCCCAGATGGGGGTTCACTGGAATCTCTGCTTATATGCCTGGGAATGTGGAAGGAAACCACCCACCTTGGCTTCACGTGCTAGATCTGTTACTGGAGTGTGGCATAGTCCTATTTTATCTCAGGATAAGCCTTAATTTCAGAATGAACTGCTTAAGATGTTCCCATTCTCTTGTATTTTTCCTTTCCTTCGCCCCCACAGTAATTCTGTGTGAATCATACGATTGATTCCTCGGGCAGGGGGACAATATATAAACACAGGTGATTGGATGGGAAAAAAAAAAAAAGCAAACTTCCAAATATTTAGACTATTTTTGCCTAGAGGGATTGGTTCTCTAGATCATGACATGGACTCCCAGCAAACTGTGCTGTCTTATGGTGTCACATGGTCCTGGCAATGAGTGGTAGCTCATCTGGAGGGGGGAAGTAGACAGGATGGAGTTTTTGAGGCTGTCCTTGTTGCCAGAAACATGCATGTGAAAACAAAGGGTCAGGCCAGAATGGACTGTGACAGTTTCTGAATGGAAGGTCTGGGCGGGCTGAATGCATTGGAATTAACTAATGCAGGTAAAGCTTTTAAGTTAGGAAACACTGGGAAAACTAGCATTTGTTATTGCAGAAACAACAGACTCTGCTTCATGTTTGTGAGGGTGGTAAAAAGCTGAACTTGCCAAAGAGAGAGGGACTAATGTGATGATGGGTGAACATCAGAATATACTTTCTGGTAGCTTCTAGTCCTGGGAGACTAGAAACACCCTGTCTGTTTGCAACTTGGAAAAGAGCAAGTCAGGAATTTCTTAGTGCTGGGTACATAGCGATAGCACTTTTACCTCCCAGGCATTTAGATTTTGTGCATGTGCCTTTTCCAAACATTTATTACTATTTCCTCTGCTTTCAAAATACAGCCAGACTATTTTACTGGGAGGGTGGTGACTTTTTCACTCAATATATTGACACATGAGAGACATGTAAAACCAGGCAACACAAATTCCTACAAAGTGCTGGCTGGGTCTGTGGTTAACCCTTGTTTTAAAAACTATGAGGTTACTTTTTGCCTGCATCCTTTTAACACTATGGATCAGCTCCATGTCAGAAAAAAAGCCAGAGAGAGGCAGTCCAGCCCAGAATTGAATGAGCTGCTGTGGTACATCATCTGTTGCTATTACATCACCTGTTACTCCTGGTGCGCTTCAGTGAGACAAAGTGGCTAAAAATGTTGCTCCACCTTTCCATGGACTGGGGTGGCATTCTTTGGGCATGTTGCTTGCAAGTCTCCTTGTTTGATAGACTCCCTGGTTAGAATCAGTACTCACTTT